>PPHD01006482.1:0-24475 GCA_002909625.1 Bambusicola thoracicus
TGTATGTAAGTGCTTACCTACAGTGTCTGCCATGCAAATTGTGTGTAACTGGAACAGTGCCCAGACTTTGTGTGATAATACAAACAAAATCAGAAATGAAAACAGTAAAGCTACACTGCCCATTTAAAAAACAGACAGTACAAAACAGTGAAATAGATTTGTTAGAAATACTCTACGCAATCTAGAATATTGCCAGCAACATAAAGTGTCTTCTCTTGATCTCTGCTAAACAGCCTGACAGAATCCCTGTGAACCATTCTGCCTTGATTAATACGCTACAAGAAACCACCCAGGCTTTCAGCAGATGGAGCTCTACACATTTTGGCCCTTTATATTTTGAGAGGTTTAGAACAGTACGTCCAAGTTGCTGGCTACCTGCCTGTCGTGAAACACTGCCAGGTTTGGTAGGCTTCAAAAAGGAGCACAGAGCCATGCCACGCAAGAGAGGGCCGCTGAGACTACTGCAAAGCTGTTCTGCATCCACTTTCCTTCATTCAGATGAAGTGGATCCAGCTCTCCTCGCATTCTCTAGGCATCTTGAGGGGGTGAGTCCGGCAAGTGAGGCTGTAGTTTTTGCCTCTGTTGTTATCCCAGTACTCCTGCCCATTGACTTGGTACCTTGCTGCAAACTGGACTATGGAGCACAGCTGAAGGAGGAAAGAAGGCACAGGGAGAAAAAAAGTGAAAACATCAACTTGATCCTGCCCGTTTTTGTCAAGGATGCTACTGTGC
This sequence comes from Bambusicola thoracicus, assembly GCA_002909625.1. NCBI lineage: Eukaryota > Metazoa > Chordata > Aves > Galliformes > Phasianidae > Bambusicola > Bambusicola thoracicus. The sequence goes on from PPHD01006482.1 coordinate 733, forward strand.
CAATGAGCACGCACTTCGTGGAGGCTTTTCCACTGGTTGAAGGTGTATCGCACAGATACTTCCTTCTCAAAAGCAATGTTGCAAACTTGGATGGTGCCACTGACCCCCAGATCCGAACTAGTCACTCGTTCAAGACACACCTGCTGCTCCTGAAGTCGGGCAGAGAAATCCATGCAGTCTGCAGGCTGCTGGAAATCGGGCACTAAGCACTGCATGGTAAACTCCAAGTTGCTGTACCAGAGGTCTGAGTTTATGGAGAGCCTGGAAAGGACATGCAGGGGGATTGAAGGATCCTCCCCTTTCTGGAAGACTTTCACTTCAGTCAGCTCCAAGCCCAGAGCATCAGCAAATCTCACCTTGTTCATGCGGCTCTGGCACACAGGAGCTTGACACTGCACTCGCTTCCTCCTTTCAGGTGTTGTAGGCAAAGACCTCGCTCGGCGGCGGATGATAGGCCGCAGTGCTGGATCACAGGTGCTGCAAGTGCTGCTCTGAGGCTGATGAGGCTGGGCCGCCACCTTGCCTGGGGGATAGCTCACAAGACATGGGCTGCTGCTTGGGCGTACCACTGAGGGCTGCTGCTGTCCTTGTCCCGGTGCCCCCTGAGCCCGCAGCATGTTCTCATAGAGATCAGACAGGTAGCTGCGATTCCTCCGCGGACCGCGGACCTCCATTCTGCACTGATGTTAACAGTGCTGGTGCCAAGCACTGCCTCTCTGAGCTAACTTGGGAAAGACAGCCACGGAGAGCGAGGATTTGAGGTTACTGCTCTGGCTGGAGAAGAGTAAGCTGGAACAACATAGCCTTCTGCAAAGATAAGGCAGGAAACTGGCAGCTCTCACAGCAGCTGAGAGCAAAGCAGAGCCCAGAGCGTCGTGTGAGAAAGCTGAAGGTGGGCTCACTGGCTGGTGAACTCCAGGCTGGTGGACCCGTTACTCAGGCTGGAAAGAGATTCAAGACTGTCACCCGCGACGCTGGAGGACCGCAGACTCTCGCGCAGGCTGGGGACGGACTGGAGGCTGTCGTGTTGGGCGCCGGAGGACTCCAGGCTGTCACTGAGATCACGGGGCACGCGAGGGCTGCAGCGGTGCACCCCGAAGCACCCCGGACCATTACACGCCACGATCCGAGTCTGCAGGCTGTCCTCGCAGGGGCTGAGCGAGCCCAGGCTCCTGCAGCGGCACCCGGGACACTCGAGGCTGTCGCACTGGATGCTGGGCGACTCGCGGCCGCTGCCGAGGCCGGGGAAGGCTTGGAGGCTGTCGGGCGGGAGCGAACCGGAGCTGAGGCTGCCGCACAGGCTGGAGGGCGTGAGGAGGCTGTCGGGCGGGGCCGGAGAGGCGGACTCGGCACTGTGGCTGGAAGGGGAGGAATCGGCGCCCGGGGTCTGCACAGCCCACATCGGTGCCCAGCTGCCGGCAGAGCACTGGCACCAGCCCGGCCGTACCCGCACCCCTCTCTGCACGGACCCCTCACGCCCGACCCGCCCAACGGCGCCTGCGCAGAACCCCGGCCTTCCCGCCCACGCCGCGCCTCCCCGTCCATCGAACTGAGCAGCCAAAACGCACCGCCCCAGGCGCATGCGCGGCGCCCGCCTGACGTCGCTGCCCTCGGGCTGCCCTTAATGCCGGCGGAGGCTGAAAGCAAGGCAGGTACGGGCGGGCTGGGGGGCGGTAGTGCTGAGGGGTTAGCGGGACCGAAGGGGGAAATCGAGAAGGTTAAATAACGAAACATGACCTCATCGTCGTCGTGGGTGCAGCCTGCGGGGCCGTTCGGTTGCAGGAGCCGTGAGCTGTTGCGCCCCTGGGGCAGAGCGGTGCGGGGCTGCAGGCGGTGCTCTGCCCGCTGAGCCGCGCTGGCGGTCCCGGAGCGGCAGAAGCAGCCGCGGCCGTCAGCGCTCCGTGCGCGCTGTGATGGGGCTGGGCTGCCTGCCGGCTGCGGGACCGGGCGGCTCTGAACACCGGAGGTCCAAATCGATGAGAGTCTGACACTGCTGGTAACAGACATTGTGCCCTGCTGGGCTTTGTCGTGGGGAGAGCAGAGGCAGTGAGAAACGGGACTGTGTCAAATAAACGTGAATGATATACAGTAACACATATAAACAATAAATCTATCTATAGAACTGCAAGAAAACTGAGGGTGGGTGTAGAGAGGGGTTCTGGTGCGGAGCATCCGTCACCTGTATCTGTGCAGCCCCGGGAGGGGAGCGTGGTTTCTGGAAGATGAAGGAATGCTGCATGCTCTGCTGCGGCTATTTTTAGGGGGAATGGATGAGCAGCGAGAGGCTCGGTTTGGGAGAGAAGTGAAGCATTTGATGCATTTACATATATGAATGCACCACCAGCACATTTTCTGGCACAGAAAGGAGAACTCCACGCACCCGACGCGTGCGTTTTCCTGCATCTTTACCAACAGTCCTGCAGAGCGCGCGGTGGGCGCTGGGTGGGCTGAGCGGTGCTGGCCCAGCTCACCTCGTTGCAGGGCTGTGTGCTGCCTGCAGAGCGGCTGCATCTCTGCAGCTGGCGCTGAGCACGGCGCTGTGCAGCACTGCTGGCCAACCTGCTGCTGGTGCTGAGCCACGGCTGTGTGCGGCCTCGCTGAGATGAATATGTGACTGCTGAGGGGTGGGATGGTGCATCCCGGTGCTGTTTGGTAGCTAGCTGATGTTTGTTGTACTGCTTTAATAAGAACGTTGAGTGGTTTTTGTTCACTGCATGTCCAGGACGTGGTGATGTTTGCATTTGGCACGCTGTGCTGTGTGGACCGGAAAGAATGGAGTCGTTGGAAGATTATGTAAAGATAAAGATGTAGATACCACTTTGAAAGAGTAATAATGGGACCGGGCATTCAAGAACATCCTTTATTACTGCACCGAAAGGCACAGAAAAAGGAAAGCCAAATCAATGAAAACCACAAAGGAATGGTAAAGTAAGGACATTATTTTCTTTCCTTCTAGTGATGGAAAGTACTGTAGAAGAGGTAATAAGTGCATGACTGCGCAGTTCAAATAATCACCCTCCTCTCCAACCCACACCACCACAAAAGATTGCATGGTATGACCGTGCAGGTCACAGAGTGACAGAGGTGACTGCAGCACTGCTTGAGGCACACAACTCATCTTCACTCTTTGATAAACTCTTGATTTGATTAAAAAAGATATCTTTAAATAATAAAGAATAACAGTTTAAATTTTGTTGAGACTATGCACATGAAAAGGGCGAGCAAGATTTGTGGTGGCATTCATATTGTACTGCATAATCGATTCTGTTAAAGCGCACTGGGACCATGAGTATTCCATGTGAGCTCAATTAATAATTAATATTTGCTATTTATTATCTCCAAAGGAACTTTGGGATCCTCTGATGGAAGTTTCTCTATGAAGGCTGAGTTCTCGTAATATATTGTCTAATTTAATTATGCATTTTGCAGTATTAGTATTAAAAATGTAGTATTATAGCAGCTGTATAAAAAACAAAAGCATAGTTACTATGAAGGTTCAGACTATTTGCAACCAACTCTCTCTTCTTGAAACTTAATGGTAAACTTTTACTGCATTTCTCTTCTGATGATCACAAACATTTCAATTAATGTGTGATACTGTGTTCAATCCTTGCTACTTACAGTAATGGAAAAAGCCACCCAAGCACCAAAGGAGTAAAGAAATCGGTTTCTCATGTGAAATCTCCTGGAAGATTATGCAAAAATACACCAACTACCAATGAAAAGGTAAATCAGACCAGTTCTTTTATGGAAAAAAGGTACATAGTTTATGTCAGCTTTCATAATAACATCGTATTCTTTCGTATCTTTTCAGACTTCCTGTGATGCTCAAGATGATAACCAACCAAGTGTTTTTAAGAAGGGAAGAAACCAACCAGATGACAGTACTCAGTCAAAACAGTAATTTGATGTTAAAGATTGTCCGTTTAATTTGTACACAGTTCAAGCTGGCATTTAAATGCTTGTGATGAAATCTTGGCTTTGCTGTGTTGCTTTTGAGGTCACTGCAGCCAGAATGCAGCATTTTTTGAGGATAACAAGTTTAAGTTTTCAATATGAAAACTTGCTATACTGGATCTCAGGCAAAATCGGAATGAAATAAAGCAAAAATTCAAGGCTAGGTAGTATTCTGTATTAATTTACTAAGTTTTCATCCAAATTTTAGCTCAATTCATGTATATTCAAATCCTTAAGGGAGGAATCAAGAAGTTTGTAAGCTGGTGTTCGGAAGACTTTAACCATTCTAACAGGATGTGATGTTTCTTTTTATTTAGGATCACGAGTGTGTGCACATCACTGCCCAGAGTACAAGGGTCAAAGAGGAGTCTCCCAGAAACAAGGCAAAGTGAATCTTTACTGCACAGGATCTCTCCTGCCACAAAAGGCAGCACACAAGGTAGCTTCTATCGGGTAAAAGATGTCCCAGTGCAACATTTTTATTGCAGTGAAAAAGAGCAGTTGGAAAAGAATCATGAAGAACTTGTTGCTGAAGCTGGGCCGTGCTCCTCTAAATGGCAAGAAGCATCTGTGAATGAAATGTTTCTCGATTTTGAATCAGTACAAATCATTAAAGAAGATGCTGAAGATGATAGTGCCAGTGATCTCTCTGATTCAGAAAGGATTCCCATCCCTCCATCTCCCTGCACACCACCAGAACTCATACTCAGAGCTGAAGAAATTGATCCACTTTGTTTGGAACGCCTGCCTGATACGGGTTTTAAAGAGTCAGAATATTACTACCCAGACTTCCTGCCGCCCCCTTTTAACTCATGGGACTTGAAGCAACTGGCCATCTTTGTTAACGTAGAAGGTAGATCTGAACTCCGACCAAAGCCAACCGGATTTCTTGAGAAATACATTGATCGCCTTTTGCAGCTGGAGTGGCTGCAAATGCAGACTGTGCAGAATGAGAAAGCAAAGGCGGCCAAAGCCAGACCACAGACAGCTCCCAGCTCCATACGTACCCTAAAAAGCCCTGGCAAATGCAAAGCTTTGCTTAGCCCTTTGCCTAACAAACAAATGGTTCCCCAGGAAAGCGTTACAAAACTCCCCACATGCTATTCAGGTCACAGGGTAGATCCGTACTGTGAAGAAAGTCGACAGTTTTATTCACATCCAGGTCACTTGAAACTATCTGAGAGAACGGGACATGCAATGTCTTCTCAGAGACAACCCGGTGAAGTAAGAAATGAACTGAAAAAAACAGCTGCAAAGCAACAGCTTCTCAATATGCAGCCATCTGAGAACAGTTCTAAAATTCAAAGTGTTGGTAACATCAGACCCCCTAAGCAAGCGCCAGCATTTCACAGTTCAGCTGCTCCTATCAAAGGCATAAAAACATATGCATGTACAAACACAAAGAAAAATGGCAATGCTAACAATTACGTTCCCTCTAAAAAGCCAGCAGGGGACAGAAAAATAAAAACAAATGGCACAAAGCAGACATCACGGAAATTTAAGTGAAGAGTTGGTTAGTAAATGTTGATGCTTCTTGACTGCTAGAAAGCGTTTGGCCAATGCAGAAGGGTCATGTTATCTTCATAGGAAGATCCTGAGCAAGTGTGTTCTTGATTCATGGTTCTAAATCAGCACTGTTCATTTCAATACATTTGATCTTAAGCCAGCAAGGCAAGCAGGAAATCTTTTCCCTAAAGGCAAGTGTCTTCCATTGGTCTTTCCTCAAGCATATTGACAATTGCTCAAGAGTATGACGGTTTAGAGATACACACTGTTATAAAATGTCCACCTATTTGCACCAGTTGAGGTTTGCTGAAGTCTGCAGTGTTTCTTCTGCACTCCTTTTTGTGTATTTGAGAGGATAGGATCTGAGCTCTTTAAAAGATACGTTATTTTGTGACAGGTTTTGTAATGTTTTATTCTGATGGGAAAGTGCTCAATTGTTTTTATAAAATAATGGAGCAGCTTATCTATGCAAAGTCAAACTAGTTCTTCATAGAAGATGATGAATTTTTGGATGAACTGGATGTGTTTTGTTTTGCTACAAAGGAGAATGGAGATAATGTACTGGAATATTTTAATACTAAAAGGATTCTTCTAAAGACAAACAGTTGTTAGAAAGCAGACAACTTCAATAGTGTCAGATTAATAAAATCAAATGCATATTTTTATACCCTGAAAACTTCACTGTTTACAGACAGCATTCCTTCACGTTCATTTTGTAACCTTGATGCTTTGTGTCATTCTGAGGAAATGACCAAATTTCAAATTGCACATGGATATTGATGGCTGATGCAAAATGAGAATATTACTGCACAATCTGTGGCCTGATGTTCAGAACTGGTAAGCTCTCAAAACCCAGAAAATAGACTCTTAGGGGATGAGCTTGAAGGCTAATGTAAGTTCAAGCAAAGATCTATTTTGATACACACAAAAAAACCAACCCTATTTTCAGCCACCTGTGATGACTATTATCTGTTCCATGGCCCAGTCTGTGTCAGTTTGATTTGCTTCGTGTTTGAAGATTTAGTCAAGTGGCATGGGGAAGCACCACAGATAAATATGTTGTTCAACCAGAGTTGAGTTCTGTCCTTAGACCCTTTGATTCTTCTTGTGCCTGTGGGACACAGGAGAATACGAAAGATAATTCAGCAAGTATTCAAGTGTCAGTTCAGCTCTTAGCTGGGAACGCTACTCTGTTGAAAAATCTAGAAAGTGTTCTGAAGTTTGATTTTTAAATGAAACACTGAGCGCCATTGGTTCATCCTCAGCCACCTGTCACAGTGAACTGCTGATGGGAAGTAAGCTGAGGTCTGACAGACTGGGTTTTACAAGTGGATCCTTCCCATCCAGATAGCAAATGAAAAACCATCAGTTACTAAAGAATATATTATGTACATAGTTAAATTGCACTTGTCTTGGTGATCTCATCTCTCTTGGTTTTAAGATGCTTAGCTGTTTCTGTTCTTTCATTGTGCCTAGTAGGTCTTCAGCTTTGTAAAATCTCCAAGCATGGATTTATATGTAGTTTAAAATGTGAGAATATTAATAAATGTAGTAATAAACTAGGGTATTTTACACAAAAACAATGCTCAGGAATAGACTTAAGAACTATTTTTAGTGGCTTTTTCCTAGTTACTGGAGACCAAATGTGAAATTTTAAATTGATGAAGGAAACGGTTTTAATATACAGTATTATATTTCCATACGCAGTATTTGTTAGGATACAGTTAAAATGAATTGTAGTTGCTTCTACATTCTGCTCTATGCAATTAAAGTGGAACTTAATCAGATGTCCTCAAAGATCAAATAAATTGGCTGTGTCAGAGGTGTGGAGAAACTTACAGGATGGCATTCAAATACCAGCAGCTGCAGAGCATTAGCACATACTTGTGTTACAGTTTTATCCTTTTGTTTTGTTCCAGACTTTGCCTCTATTTCAGCTTCCTTAGATGGAAAGGGCTTTGCATCCAGTGCTGGGATTTCAAGCTTTTGCCAAATTCTACAAGCCTTCATTAGCAAAGTTTTACTGATTTACATTAAGATTAGTAACAGTAGGACTGCTCTTGCAGATAAGCACAATTTTAATACACTGTTGTAAGCTCCAAAAGCAAGGTGAGCAGAATCAGAATGGCAGGTTTTTCAAACACATTTTCTTAGGTGCAGTAATTAATTTAGTGTATTATTATAACACTGAATACTAATTAGCGTATGCAAAATTTTCCTCTGATGTGTTGCTTTATATTGGTGCTTCCTCAGGTTACAAGGAAAGCATGAAGACACACGCACGTTTTGCATGACAACTTCTTAAAGAACAAATTGTGTTTCAGTCAGCTCTGAGCAGAGCAAACTCAACTGGCAGAGAAGTTTTTTTCTTGCAGACCTAGGAATTAGAAAATTCTGTTTTAATGTATTGCTTGTGGTCTAACGCACATCTACTGCAAATCTGTTGCTGGAGACTTTAAAAATCAAATAGGCAGAAGTAGTGATGGCATCGAAAATAAATCTGAATACTTGTTCATCACTGAGCATTGGCTGTGGTCTGGACAAACAAAGTTTATCTCGCATGATAGTTTTTGTTCACTGATTTCATACTTGCACAGTAAAGTCTACTTTGTTTGCATACAGACATAGAAATTCTGATTTTACCTCAAAAATAATTATTTACGTGAGAGATCTGTAAGTGTTGGAATTGATCCAGCACCTGTTTTGCTTCCACTTTAACTTGTCTGTGTTCTGGGCCTATAGCTGAAGAGCTCCCTCTATAAAGAAGACTGGTCTATCTTTCTTTGATTTTGTATTGAGGGACATTGTTTTTAGAAACAGAATACAGCAGAAATGTTTATTCCATCAAATGCATTTCATCTGGAATTAAAATATTTCCATAGCGCAGTGTTTGTGTGGCTATTTCTGTATTTTCACTGTCTTTAGCTATATGCTCCTATGTGTCTTTAAATCTAAGCACTGAAGATGCTTCTTGCAGAAGTTTACTGTGATTTGAGATATTTAAATTGAGTGTTTTTTTTTTTTCCTAGGTAACGCAAAGGTTTATTACAAAACTAATAGCCTCGGGTTGCATTTTAAATAAATACTGAGATTCTACTTCAGTTATACAAGTATAAGCTAGGAACAGCTCTTGTTCTCAATGAAATCACTGAGTTACAAAGATGCAATCAAACAGTTTTGCTCCAATACATATAAATGGTTTTCCATAGCACTGCTATATAGTATTTTTAATGTATAATGGAAAGGAATTTAAAACAAATCCATTTTGCTCTCGAGACACATTTTTCCTCCTTTACATCTCTCTCTGCAAATACTGCGGTCAGCTATGGTTTCACCCCTTTGCACTCCTACACAGCCTGTGGTAGCTTTCAGTTGAAGACACTGTTCTGATGTTTCTGCACCTTTCATGCCTCCAGATCTTCATTTTGTTACCTGCACAGACATCAGGCTTTGGCAGTTACTCACTTGGAAGTTATGCTTCAAACAGGGATTGTTACTGTGTGAGCAAGGCGTGCAATCCTGGGAAAAGGGGCATCGCAAGTGAAAGAGCCTGGGAAGGAACTGTTCAATCAGTCCCCGCTGCTGGTTCAGCATACTCATCCCCATAATCATGGGATGGCCACTTGCTGGTTAAGTGGATTGCATTTTTCTTTGCAAATGGGAGATGAGCTTTGCTGGTACAAATTCAGTGTAGTGGAATTATAGTACTTCTGAAAGAGGCCCAAAGATTCAGCAGTATTATTTTTATAAGTTGAGTAGAGCACAGACAGCTGCCCGTGCGCTACCAGCACCCTTCTGTCACCTGCTGCTGACCTGTGCAGTGTGATGGAGGAGGTGAATAATGCTGCACAGAATAACTATGCTTATATCCCTGGACTAAAAATGGCTTGTTTGACTTCAGCCTTCTTGATTATGCTGCAATCTCATTCTTTTGTCCTTTCTTGTGCGTCATTTATTGTTGACTGAGGTAACTTTTGTATTTCCTATTTAAAGCAACTCGTTAGAAGGTTCAGAATATTTTGGCTGATTTTTTTTAGGTGGGTATATGATACCTTCTTTGGAACTGATATCATAGTTAACAATTCTACTGTATGAAATTGCCTGGAATGTACTCTTTTTTGGCCCTATTTTGAAACACGTTCAGTCTTTTCTTTATTGCTCCCGCTGGAATTATTAGTGGGTTTTCTCAAGAAAAATAATTAAAACAGACCAGTTTGTATGGAGCCCAGGTTTTGATGTTGGTAATAATTTGTCTGTATTTATTCAAAGCTTTTGTGGTTATTTTTGCTGGAAATTTCATTGGAAAGGGATCTTGTAATTTAAAGTTACTGCCTATTGACTGCATTAAAAATGAGATGCTGCCTACTCGTTCCTTAGCTGTAGTTTTTTCATTACCCACAAGATGGCACTTAACTTTTTTGGTAGGAAATTTCTTCACTGCATCATAAACTGTTCACACAGGGACCTCGGCCGCATTCCTGCTGCTGACCAAGGCTGCTGGTTAAAAAGTGAATAATTGCTTCTGCTCCATGTGGCAGTCACTTCTGTAATGGTGCTGTTAGGGCACCAAATGGATGTAAATATCATGCTCAGTTTTCATATTTTTGAATGCACTGATCAATACAATTCATATTCTCTGTTATAACCTCAATTAGATCATGATCCAATGGACAGCAAAGGCAGACCGGTAGGTGCTTACAGAGGTACTTCTTAGCCTATATTGATGGCATAAGGTGGATAAATGCATTTGGAATATTTTCACACTCCATTTGTTTGTATATTCAGCTCAGACTAAACAAGAAGGAAATGGAGGGAGAGAAATTCAAAGAGAAAAAATGGCATTTCCTACTGCTGAAAGTCCCTTTACTTTACTATTCTGTAATCTTTACGTATTTCAAAGCTCCTCTGTGGGCAATCATGAGAGAAAATGACAATCAGAAAAACAAAGCCAGATGATACAGCCCCATCCATATCCACAAATCCTCATAGACGAACACCAGAACACCAAAGGACTGAGTTTTGCATTGAGCCATCTAAGTTTTAAAGAATAATCCATTCATTTTCATTTTTCTGTTCCATCTGACAATGGTGAAATACTTGGCTTTCTTCTGGAATAGCTGTAATGCAGCGAAACTACAGCTATTGATTTAATTTTTTCCCCTGTATAGAATCACAGAATCACCAAGGTTGAGAAAGACGCACAGGATCACCCAGTCCAACCACACACCCATCACCAATAGCTCTCACTAAACCACGTCCCTCAACACAATGTTCTAACATTCCCTGAACACCTCCAAGGCTGGCGGCTCCACCACCTCCCCGGGCAGCCCATTGCAGTGCCTGGCTCGGAAGTCAGGCACTGATAATGATAAATCATTTTAATAAGCCCCTCAGAACAGCCTGCCAGTCCTGGTTTCTGCCCTTCAGTCCGGCATGCCAAAAACAGATTGCCTGAAAGGTTCTCCCTTTCAGCTGGGCAGGACTGGAGCTCTCAGTTCTTTCACTGCTTTCTCATCCCTGAATTTCAGATAGCTTCTGGAAGAAACAGCAGCTGCTCTGAGAACATCCCCAAATAACAGCTTTTTTTCTGCACCAAAAGACATTGGTTTTAGAGAAGTTACACTGCTACGAATTTAGTGAAGCAGAAAACATTTTGGAGGTGCCTAAGAGAGAAAGAACCGCAGTAAAAGGTAAACGGCATCCACGCTATGGAACAGGCACACGTTCAGCGCTGCTATGCTCATGCTGGCATCTAGCGGCTGTCGGCGTTATTACATCACCATAAACATGCTACGAAGTTGAAGGTACAGCATCACCGATAAAGCAGGCAGCATTGTAAAGCAAGGGCGGTATGAAATTTCACTCCATGGGACCCACAGATGTGTTGCTTTTAAATACTGCGGTTTGTACGCGTTTGATGGCGCCAGTTACAGCACGGGGACTGTTGGTGTTACAAAACACGAGTGAGGAAAGAAGACAAAGTGTTCAGCCGTGGGGTAAGGTATGCATGCAGTAAGAGGTGGAATTGTTCACTGTTACTTTTGCTCTGTTCCACTTCTGTGCTAAAAGAAAAGCACTAAGTCTGCTATCAAAGGTGCTGTTCTTCTGCTCCAAAGTTTACTTAAGCAATACATTACACTTTTTTTTAGGTGTTATTCACTAATGATCCAAGGCTAGAAAACCTCAGTCAAAGGTGATCAGAGATTGCAGTTGAATAGAAGGCAGCTAGGTTTCCCCAAAAGCCAGCAACAAGATCTCTTTACACAATAAATCACTAATTTAATAAGCTGCCCTGAACATATCATTCTGGATGGAAGACTTCAAATCCACAGCGGTGCCAACAGCAAGATGGCTGCAAACGGTCACCACGCCGGTAAGATTAGAGTTGTGTTCTGCTATTCCTGCTGAAAATTACGCAAGATTAAAAAATAATAATGAAAGCACTGTGTAAACTTGTGTTGTGGCTCTATAGCACATCTTCCTTACAAGTTCTGCTGAGTCTACAGCATGTCATGCTTACAAACACCAAAGCATTCAATGAGATCATCTCAAGGCTCCCCCAGTGCTGAGCAGACAGCTCATGCACTGCCTACAGAAATCGCTGCACAAAATTGCCCTTCCTCAGGAGACGGTGCCATGGAAGCATCACAGGAGCGCTGTGCATGCAAACAAAAATATACAGTATTGATGGCCTGAGTTCGTGCTTTGTTCACACATAATGGCAGAGGGAGTGTAAGAAGCCTCTGGTTTGAGTGTGCTTTAAACCAAGTGTCTTCACGGTACCTCCTAAATGCTGGTGATGGGCTACGGTGTTTCAATTACCTGTTCACAGTGAGAGGTCTAATCACGATGCCTGTGAATCCCCATTACTTTTGGACCCCGCTGTGCCCAAGTCAGTGGGAGTCCCAGCAGCACAAATGTTTATCTCCGCACAATCTTCATCTTTGTCTTTGTTTTGCCTCATTTATAAAAACCTTACTTAAAAGTAAATGACGTACAATCAGGAAAGGGGAAATTAATCACACCGGAGCCAAGCTTCTGCCTCCGAGTTTAAAAGGAAACAAGAGAGACTGATCACAGGAAGACCCTACAGAGAGTGGATGTCAGCACATTAATAATGAAATCTATGAAATCTTTTTGTCTCAAAAATAAAACTTATTCCCTGTCTGCTATTTCCTCTGCTCTGCTGAGGAGTATGAATTGTAATTGAGTCTTTTCCGAGCCATTTTAGGGTCATCTCTCCCTTCTGAAGGACACATTTACCCCAATTAAGCTATTAAAAGAAGTAATTTAAAAGACAAGTGAGAAGAGCTTTTATGAGTGAAGAGTAAACCACATGCTGAGTGGGCCACAATTAGTCACTTCCAGTAAAGCCTTAGGAGTTGTTGTGTTTCACATGTATACTTCGTAATAGAATGTTGGATTGATGTTTTATAAAGCATGGGCCTGGCTAGCGGCTCCTCTACCCGTTTGCTGAGAGGAAGGACAGAACTGATGGAGCACCTGTGGTACTGGAAATGTTTCTCAACTCAGTTCAAAAACCACTATTTACCTTTACAGAAAATGAAAATGGGCATTTCCTTTGTTAACTGACATGCTATGCTGCTGAAATCTCAGAATGGGGAGAGAATTATGCCATTCTAATGTAGTTTTCCATCTTATCCTGTAATTGCATTTGGAAAGCTGCTGCCTGGGGAAAAGCCAGAGGACACAGAGCACAGGGACACGGCTGCTGCAGCACCACATCCTTGTGTCATTTCTGCCCTTCACGTTCCCACTGCTTAATGCTTTTCAAAAGCGATGAGAAGAGTTCAAAATGGAAAACTCAGTGTTCCTGCCCTGCCAGCAAAACACGGCATGCTGACCGGGTCATTTCTTGATGTTTAGAATGAGATAATGCACATTTGCTGTAATTACTCCACTCCAGCCCGAAGATGCGTTTCTCAGGGAGTGGTGTATTTCTGAAGAAAGAGAAGGCACTTGAAAAACTCCAGTATCTCGCATTTCAGGTGCCTGCTTTGATTTGCTTGAGTTTTGTGGTAGCATTCTGCTTTTCCAGTTGCCTTATGGGCAGTGAACTGAGTCTCAGGCTCACAAAGCATGTCTTACTCTGAAGGATATGTTTCTACATTTCTTCATTGCCTGCTGGGACCACACTTACAAAGACCTTTTGGTGCAATCTACTGATTATTCATAACTGCTAAATATGATACGTTATTAATAATTCAGAACTTTTTGCTTTGTTCCAAATTCTACAAATAAGAAAGAAAATTACTTCTGGGAAGCAATTAGCAAATTATTCCAGAGCACTGATAATTACTAATGTTTCTCAATAGAAGCTTTTCCTGCATATAGTTCTGCAGTTATCCTGAAGATGGCATACCTAAGCCAGCTATGGACCTTCCAGTAGCAAAAAGAGAGAATGAAGAAGGCCCTTTAGGAGTACTCTGTTTCAAAACAAATCCCCTCATTAAAATTTATACTTCGATGTGGTCAATGGAAAGGAGGTTTTTTTTTTTTTTTGTCCTTAAGACTTCCTCATCAGCATCTTGCAGGGAAAGTACCATTTAATGGCAATGCAGAAGTACTCAGAAAGAGGAAGATGAGGAGACTAATATGAAAATCCTGAACAGGTATTTGTGGATCTTTCTTTTGGATTAGTTTATGTACATTCGACAGAGCTCCATTTATGTTTGTTTCAGAGAAGAGATAGTAACAATGTCTGGTAAGAAATATGTCTGTGCTTTTTTCTATCTGTATTTTTTTATACTCTGTGTAGCTCATTTCACTCCGTTCGGTTTGCAAAAGGTTTTATTCAGATAGTTTCTAAAATTGTAGCACATATGGGAGAATCCATTCACACCACAAATGACCACTTATAATCACAAAAAGGGGACTTATCCTTGTAGCTGGCTTTGAATACATAACTTCCCTCATAAGCAATTTACATACTCCAAGATGTATTTTCAGTACTGAAACCTATACAGTCCATTAAATATGAAGGTGCTTTGCACACTGCAGTAATTGATACTTCAGAGAAGAACAAAAAATCAGGGAGAGAATAGTTTCTTTCTCTTCAACATTTTTAAATGCCCACATCATGATTCAAGGAGATATTTGACAGTGTTAAACTGTAGTACTTTACAATAAGAGCGTCCTTGGGATTAGTATGAAATTTATTAACTTGGAATATGATGGCTGTTGCTCTTGGGATATCATCCAGAATTGAAACCCTGGAGAAATGCAATTAAACAAGTAACTCTCCATGGACCTTGGGTCAAACCCTACTGAAAATGATCTTGATGGTCTCTAAATTCTTCTCTTTTTTCCTAGCCATTTACCAAGTCCAACAGATATTTCCCTCCTTACAGGGAGCTGGGTTGGTAGTGCTGCTGTACATCAGCTGTGAGCTCCAATAGCTCAGCTCTGCAGGAAGATCTTTACGCAGCTGGCAAGGCAAGCAGCACATTTCTAAGTTCTGAAATAGCTCCAAGGAACAGATAATGGTAAAATGCCCAGGATTATAAGAAATGAGCTTATTATTAGAAAGAGAAGAAAAATTATTAAGCATTCCTGTTTCAGAACTGTGCATCAGAACTGTGGACCTTCCTTTCTGATCTCTGTTAAACATCAGTGAACCATAGTATAAATATTGTATGGGCCACTGTTATCTTTTATTTTATTATAGTACCTGAGAGTAGATATTTTAGTCTTTAACTTATGATTCCAAGATGTCCCCATAATGAAAGCAGTAACAGTCAGACACAGAACTACTACCTGAACTTCTGAAAAAGATTCTAACATATTTTGCGGGATTTCTGTGAAAGAATTTTTTATCCTGCAATATTTGCCTCCTGCACAGAATAGCCTCTGTCTACCCAAGGACAGGAGCCTTACATTTGAAAAAAAAACACTTCTACTCTTAAATACGTGGTTTCGGAAACATTAGCAATAGCCAAGGCTACCATAAAACACAAACTCTACCCAGGTCAGCCCGACACCTTGCCAAAAATTTTGTTTAGATCGATAAAAATGCCATCAACCTATCTAATTGAACTGCATTTAGGAGAGACACGGAAAAGAATAGAAGCTGACTGTGGGAGCCTCACCAATACATTTTTTCTAAGAACACATTACAGATTTCTATATGAAAAAAGAACAGCAAATGTATTACAAGGCACAAGCACTCACCACTGCTCCTAGGAAAAAGCCAACGTAAAAAAAAATAGGCTTTTAGTGTAGAAACCAGAGCGTATTTCAGATCCTGAAAAGCTGCTGACACAGACTGTAACTGATGGAAAACCAACAGAACCTGTCATCTCTGTGTTACATTACTGACAGTATAAAAGGTATTTTCATTTAGAAATTCATTTGAAAGCAGTAGTGACAAGTGAGTTCTTATTTCCATCTACAGTGGAAAGGATTTCTCATTCCAGTGCCTGATCTTTCTGTTATTTTAGGGTAAATCAGGAATGATTCTAGTAAAGCCAGAGTGCTCAAATGAATCAAACGCAGAGAATGGGGCTCCATACATTTCTTGATCAGCACATCCATGGCTGTGACCAGGACATGCTGTTTACAGTGGCTGTCACTACACATGGGGAACTACAGGTCTTGCTGAAGGACATTTTGAAAAATACATATTTAAAAGGAGACAACCTCACAGAATTGGGAAAAAGAAACTAAACTTTTGCAGCGGTGTCAGAAGTTGAAAAGGCTTGGACTATCAAATCGAGGCAGAATGAAGAACCTTGGCAGTTTCTTACTCAGACATTCCTACATATGGCAGTATCAAGCAGTATCTCTTGAAATCTAAACAGGAATGAACAAAAATGAAGAATTTGGGTGCGACTCTGATCTGAAGGCTGAAAAAGCTGAAGTTTAGCTAAAATGTAAAAGAACTCCAGACAGCATTTTCTAAATTTCACTACAGTGAGAGGGTAGAAGCTGAAGATGTATTTCAAATGTCTAAGCAGAAAACTTTGCAACTCTTCTACAGGAGGGATTTGCCTGTAAGCAAAAAGGTACGGGTTTACAAACCTTGCCTACAGACTGAGCCAACAACCATAGAATTAGCAAAGTTATGTCTCTTACTTCAGAGAAGAACTGATCTAAATAGTTGGCAACAAAAAATGAAAGAGTGAAATTAAGAAGTAAAAACAGTTCAATGTCAAAGTGATGTGCTAACAAATTAAAGCTTTGTATATTTAATACATATTTATCATGTCATGAACAAAGGATTTAGGATGGATCCATACTTTATTGCAAACCTTCCCTTCAATCTATCAGATTTTTCTATTTATAGGACAGATTTGTAATTTCAGGGAAGGGTTTACAAGAGGAGCCTAAAGGATGTAAGCACTCAGCTGTTTATATGAAGTTCAATGGCATTTGAGGGTCTGACTTCCTTGCTCTCTACTATGAATTCTAACTTTACCTTATTGACAATAGTCTTCACTTCAGAAAGCACAAAATGGTTACTCCTTACAATAATAGCATCTTTGTTCTGTAGCCATAACCATATGTTGCCTGCCTTCCAGGGACTATTTTATGGGTACTTTACACAATATTCCCCAATGGAAAATCCAACTTTGTGTATTTGGGAATACTGACTTCACTGTAGATTTACAGTCACAAGTGCTTAGAAGATGTTATCACCTGCTTTTTTCTTCTTGTCAGCTCCCTGATCACTTCTATTCAACAGTTCTTCACCCAGCCCAGAAATAGTTGCCCAGCATCTCTATTCTGGTCCTACCACAAGGCCTCGTGGACTTTATTCCCAGCTCCTTTCCCTGAGAAAGTGATCTGATTCCAGAAAATAGCCCATAGCTGGCCAAAGGCAGGGACAAATCCAATATTACCAGCGTTCATGTTATGTACCATTGCAAACAAATTTTGAATACTAAAATATCTGCTAGAAGGTGCAAGGAGACACAAAGGAAATGGAATACTTTCACATTAGGGCCCAAATAAAGATGATAGTAGCTGTTATGGGAATACTTAATAAAGTCTCGGAGTTGTGCTAGCAGCTCAGCATATCTTTTTGACAAAATACCTATAAATAATGATGACTGCTTGACTGAGAGTGTGATGAGGAAAACTGTAAGACAAAGTCAATTTACATCTGAAAAGAATTTCTTTTTAAAAACACGCCATGGTAACAAAACTTCAGAACTGTAGTGATTAATGTCACCACATTGTACTGACTCTACTGTCTCAAAATTAAATAGAAAATACTCAATTGTGTAGCACTTGATTTTAGTAATATTTTATGTATTAACTCATTTGCCTGGCAATGTCTTGACCTATTTTTTGTTTTTACAATGTATATATTTGTTTTAGAATGTATATAATAGTTGGAGTAGTAACTAGGCAGTCCTAGAGGAAGGAAAGATGCTTCTGCTTTCGGCCTTCCTAAACAACAGAAATCAAAACTGGAGGCGCACTACCGGAGGACTTTCACAGTATTCCAATCTAAGTAAAGAAACTACAATCTTATTTCTCAGAGTATGGCTCTAGGAAATATAAAAAAAAATCAATTTTTTTTTTTTTTTTTTTTAAGGCAGTTAACCCAGAGATAGTTGAAAACTGGGAACTGTGCAGTTCCTGTTGTGGACTCCTCTGGCCCCATTCCTCCCAAGCTTTGGGAATAGTTTTGCTTTCATCAGCCTAAAAGGAACCATTTCCATTGCTTTAGTAAGAGGTAAACTGACTTGATATCCATTGAACAATCAAGTTACAGATTTTTATGCATCCACCCCAGTTTTCACAAAAATAAAGAACCTGCATTTGTTTTCAAGCCTCTTCACACCTACCTCCTTTTCAGATGACTCATAACAAAACACTTATTTCTTAGTCACCAACATTTCCCAAAAGCATTTTTATGCACTCTCTTTTCTTGCCGCTCACTCTTGGAAAGAAATCCCCATAAATCTATTTCCCATCATCATAGGTCAGAATTAAGAGACTGTCTCTGACAGAGGAGCAACTTTTTGTACTACTGCAGAATATTCTTTGTCTGCACGTACAGCGTTATGAATTCTTGTCAGTTCAGAGGAATTGAGCGCGCAGTAGGTGGCACTCAGTGTCTTGAGGAGATAGACAGTACCAGTGCCTCTTTAATTAGAAAAAAAGAAGGCGGCCTATCTTATCGCTTGCAAAATTAACAGCTCTGAATAGATAAATCATTAACTGTGGATCAATTTAATTAGTGTCCTGTCAACGTGTGCAGTCACCCTTTTGATCTATATCCATATGCATATTTGTGAAGTATCTATCACACGGTTTACAAACTGGGCATTAAGAAAAGAAGAATCAGGTTATCTGCTTGAGGCTCTGCCTGGGCTGGGATGAGGGGTCATCACTCATGTTAAGAATATGGAGCATCTACACGATTGATGTTGTATCATTGCTCAAACATTGAAATCATTTTCTGCTAGGCGTCTCCTCCATCAGAGATACTCGCAATGAGTTTAGACAATACCAGAATATAAAAGGATGAAAGTGCCCTGTTCAATATAAAGTTGGTGTCATTAAGTAATCATTACTTAACAACATGCTGCTGGAAACCTGTAGAGACAACATTTGTAGCGTAAAAGTCACTTCCCAATTTCAATCACTTTTGATTTTAGATACGAATACTCTTAGTATCTCAGTTATCTTTGTGTGACAACTCAGAATTGCTAGAATAACACATTGGAGGCTGGCATCAAGCCTTGGGTGTTCAGTTTGACTTCAAAGGAACCTAACGGAAATTCTACATTGCATTTTGATGGATAGTTAACTGATAGCTCTGGTATGAAAGCAGATGTGCACAAATGTTTTTGTACAGGACTGTTCAGAAGAAGAATTGATACTGATATTTAAAAGCTACTATCTGTAAAATTAAAGATGAAATCAGTAGGTATAAGTTTGATTTAAGATCAATATACATGCAGATAATGTGCTTTCCCCCCCCACCCCACCCCACATAATACCTTAATGGAAATGTAGATTTCCAAAAGGATTCAATTTGTCCTTGCTCCAACTATCAGAACTAGTAAAGGCCAAGTTCCCAGCTTTAACTGTGTGTAAGAACACTGCCAGCTGAACCCTAAGCACCCTCCTCTCCTAAAGAAAATCACCTGTGGAAGTGGAAGACCCAGTCCACCCATTTTTAATCAAATGTTCTCTGAAATGCAAAGGTACAGTAAACAGAATGAATTCAGATGAAGGAGCTGCATGAGGGCTACCACACAGCACCTGGCTTTTCCACACGCTTTTGGAATTACCTTTCTGTGATGGAAAAAACCTCCCCAACAAAACAATTGTATTGTTGGGCAGGAAAAAAAAAATCCCTTCTTGAGAATACCCAAGTTCTGATGTTTTGTGCAATCCTGATTATACTCTGACATTATTGATGTTGACGGCAATTGTAAAGTGAATTTGGAGAGATTAAGTGTATAGGAGTATCGACTGTAATTTTTAATAATTCTCTTACATCCTGAAGAAAGGGAACATGGTTGTTGTGGATATATTAATGGAATCTGCCTGTCAAAATAACAAAATGGAAAAAGCTTTTATTGGGTAGGTATATCATAAAAGTGTTAGCATTATATATGTCCCTTGTGTCAAATGTATTACCTCAGAAATAAGTGGAGTAGCACCAACAGCAGTGCAATATATAATGAGGCCTAAAAATCCCACATATAATGACAATGATATAAAACTAACCAGGTCAATGAGCCACATTTCACCTAATTAGCTGCAACATTTATTAGCATTTCATATTTACTTTTTTCATTAATATTATTATAACATGAATTGTTAACAAATCTGGAAGGCAGAATACAAAAATGGAGATTGTTTTTGCCTTTTAAATAGATTTTTGTAAGTCGCGATGCAAACTACAACTATTTCTTGTGTGCACACATAAAACAGATCATATATTAGCAGGAAATTTGCATGCCTGGAGACAATGGATTTCATGTTGGTATTAAGCAACATGTGAAGTACAACACTGCTGTCCTGTCTGCAGAATTTATGGTTCTAGTTAGAGAGTCTATGATCAGGAAATTTTAATGCGGGAAGAAATGAATGTCAGCCAATAAATATCACATTTGTGAGTCAAGGAGAGTCTTAGTGAAGTAGGAGACACTTTCTTCTCATTGGGCACGTCTAAGGTAATGAAATCAAAAGTTTGTGCTGCAGCTGTAAATTGACAAGTTAAACAGTGCAGTGAAGCTGCAGAAATGTTATCAGCTGTGAATACAGTGATGGAGAGGTGACATCTCTCTCATGGCATAGCATGAAGCTCAGAGGCTGTCTGGAACCAGACTCTCATGAAGCACTCAGTAGTGCTTGCAGGTGGGTTTGTTCAGAGACTCATTTATTTTTCTTTCCCACAAAAATGACAAATTTCAGACTTCTAAATGTAAATCAGCTGTTGCTTATCTTTGTGAGTTATATGATGGTAGAGACCAGGGTCTGCAGTCTCTGTAGGTCAGTTTGTGGCCCTGACTCTTACATGTCCATGCCTGTTCCTTCTGAACAGGAGAACCATGACAGTCATGGCTATGGAAGTGTTGTGCTTGACTAACTCTGGCTTACAAGAATGAGAGGATAGAGAGGAAAATCCTAAAGCTTTCCATTCAATTAGTGAACCTCCCTGCTGCTGGCAACAGGAACTCACTGCAGCTGGTTCCAAAGAGCTAAACTCAGACATCGCTTTGCCATTCGTATGCCTGTCTAGCAATTTGTTCTTGTGTACATGAGTATTTCAGAAATGCCTAAAACACTTGAAACAATTATTCTACCTCAGCTTTGCTTCAGCTGCTGGCAACCATTAGACTGTTTGTCTCCTCTTTGTTGAACTGGCACTGCTGGAAGCAACACCACTGGCATGACAATGATTGACAGGAGATGCTGCCTGGAGAAGCACTAATTGGGTGAAACAGGAGCAGCTGACCACATAATACTGGGCAGTCTCCAGCAAAGGTGAGGGGACTTGCAGAGCACCCTGGAGTCCCTACTGATAGGGGAAGGGCCACATACACAGACTGAACAAAAAAGGAAGGAAATGCTTCCAGAATTTGTAACCCCGAGCAATAGTAAAAGCTTATGTTATCAAGTAAGCTCTCAGCTGTAGAAGGAAATGATGTGACTGGGTATTCAATTTGGATTAGAAAATGCGAATTAGTAAAAGCATGAGAGAGTTCTTTGCATGCTCTGTCATCTAGAACATGCTACCTTCCTTTCTATCCTTGGAACTGTCACATTTATCATACCACGGCTTAGTTCTTCCTAGGAAATCTCATGGACTACTTCATTTATCCCTTCCTGTATCAACTACAATTCTCTTTCTCTCAGAAAAATACTATTCAGATCCTTCTGGCAATCACATCAGCTATTTAAAGCAAACTAAGATGATACCTCTTAATTCAGCTGTTCAACAAAAATGTGCAACTATTCATTGCCCTGCCAAGCATGAAAACACAAAAACAAAGTAAAATAACACCATCATCAAGAATGAGGCATTAAGAACTTCCATGCCACCTTGTAATGCTATAATATGATGGAAAATGCAGTGGTGATAGTAGGGTGGCAAATAAGGATTTGGCTGCAGCAAATAAAGACAAGCTCAAATACAGCAGCCATGGACACACAGACACACACAAAAAAAAAAAAAAAAAAAAAAAAAAAAGCTGCTTACCATCAGAAGGCCTCCAGTAGGCAACAATCTCCAGCAAAACATTCTAACCTCTACTGCCAACTCTTAAATGAGGTCTGGGAAGGGGCGGATCCTGGCTCCCGCCCTTTCAGTCACTCAGGTCCATTGCATGCAGCTGAGCTCCCCTGGGTTGGCCCTGGGTGCTCAATCACTGCTTCAAGCTGTGACTCAGCATTTCTGCTACACACCTCATTTTAAAAATAAGCTTAAATGCTACATTTGATTCCTGAGCTAGCTTTTAAGTACATGTTATTCTCTCTCAACCTTCATTACAGAAACGTGGGCAGGTAGCTAGATTTGCAGTGGGAATAAAGGTGGAAGAAACGTGGCTATTCTCCAATACCTGATTTTCTGTCAATATGTCCAAGCTTTACTTCCACATTACCACCCTAATTTCTGTATCCATTTTAGATAATAAACTTTTTCGGCAGCAGATAGTGCATTTTTGTGTTTGCTAACAAGGTAGCATGACAGATGGCACACCTAAAGCATACCATCAGACATATGTTTTTATGCAAATAATTTCATAAACCCATATTTAGTTTTATTAGTAAGCAATATCTTTATGTTAATCAACTGATGATCTGGCACAACATCTGTGTCAATTCATAAGACAAAATTTCTGAATTCCAAAAGGCTACCTAATTTGATAAGGCTTACAATAAGTAACGGGAGGTCAGTGGGGTGTTGGTGCTCTTGTCTCCATATTCAGAGTCATGTGAGACATTCTGAACTACTTGAAGAATGAAAGATTCTTGTAAGTAATTGGTGTTTAGAAAGCTAAGTAGGTATTTAGCCCTGCCAGTCAAATTTCAAAGATCTCACTGAGGCTGGAAAACATGAAGGACAGAAATGCTGTAGAGTGCATTTGTGGCTGAGGATGAAATGGTAAGATAGGGAATAGAATAAAACAAAAACACAACATGCTTTTGGTTAGGGAAAAGATCAAAGGTAAAGGCAGAGCAATTGCTTTTGGAAATCTCTCCAGGAGCAGCTTTTCGTGCAGACACCTGCTGGGTGCCGTCTGCTGCTCCCTGCATTTGTATGGTCTGTGCGAGGGGGACTTTTGGGGAACATTTCCAAAAATGTGCAGGTTGCTGATATATCACAAAGTGGAAAGTTTAGTCATTTTATTTACAGCAACCTTTTCTTTGAATGGACTACATCTTCCAGTGCATTCACAGCACATCTACTATACTGGAATCTGGAATCAGCTGCTTGTGTCTTGGAGTACTGCTGCAGTACGAGTAATTAATGATTGATTACAGACTTTTCTTCATTGATATATAAAATGAAAATAACGCTTTTCAAAATGGCCTCCTCGGTCTTTAGGCTCTTGATAGCTTACCAGTGGGAGATGCTACCAAAAGTAGCTACATTCACATGTATGTTCACAAAGTTTGAATCTAGAGTAATTTTGTTACCTGTCTTCCAAACAGAAAACAGAAGCAGCTGCAGAAATTTTTACTGACTTCTGGCATCATGTGAAATATCTTACTTGGATGGCTTGCAATCAAAGTTGCAAAACTAATTTGTCCGTCTGCCTAGTTTACCCTCCTGCCGAAGTATACA
>PPHD01006483.1:7869-24475 GCA_002909625.1 Bambusicola thoracicus
TTTACTTAATTATAATGATGTTTTGCCTTGGGGCTATTTGGGGCTGAAAAACAAGACTTCAGTGATAAAATACAGAAACAAAGACAGGCTACTCTTGTCAGTGTCAGAAAATAAATAGCATTAATCTGTCTTCATTACTGCCATGCATGTTGTAATACAAGAGTCCACCAGGTGGGAAGAAGAAGAATATTTATAACCACTCTACAAGTGCTAAGAATCATGCTGATACTTAAACTGCAAAATTTTCTTTGATCAGCAAAGTGACAGTCATTTTTTCTTCAGAAGCTTTTTGACATCTTTATGTTAGAATGCTGAGAGAGTGCAGAATCGTATGACCTGACCTGTCATCACCAGTTCTCAATAGGAGGTGCCTCATGGCCATTTGTGCCTTGAAAACTCTGCCTCAACTGTACACTGTAGCAGCATGTTCATTCTGGCTGGAGTTGTAGCTCTTCCCTGCTTTATTATGCAAAAGTATGGAGTTTTAATTAGCACATAGTTACATTTTAAAGTGCTTTAGAATACGTTTTATCTTTAAAGGCTTTCAGCAAATCAATATTGTTGTTTATTTGTTTTTTTTTTCTTTCTCTTTCTCTTTTTCTTTTTCTTTTTTTCCCCTGAGAATTAGCTGTCTACGAAATCTGCACTAAATGTTTTTGAAAGTAGGGGTTGGGCACCCACAAATGTGCAATTCACTTCAGTGATTTACATTATATGAAGATCTGGACTATTAATTATTGGAAGCCTACCTTTTTAAAAGCAATTTTTTAATCATTTTGACATCTAGCCATCTGGCTTCAGTTTCCCTTGGTATGCACTTTCAGGCATAAGCACGAGGAAGCTTTGTTTAAAAATGCAGATTACCTAGGCAGTGTGTAGGAGATGCTGAAAGATGCAGCACTGATTGCATAGTTGTCTTGATTGTCTTTGCAAAGTTGTCTTGGTTAAACTTCATGTACCAGTCAGTAATGTGTTTGATTTACTGGTCTGTTTACTATGACTTTCTACTACTGTTCAAGCATTTAACTGGTGGTATAAGAAAACAAATGCCTTGGATTGCACAAGCAATGTAGTTGCCACAACAGCCCGTCCCCCCATGGTGTTGATAGGAGATGCTGTTTAGCTAGTGCATGTGAGCCTGGCAACTTTTATCAGCCTGTTCCTCTGGTGCATTTCTAACACATAGGTGTGATGTGAAAGAGTTAAGGCTGTAGGTGCATTATCCATTCTAAGCATATTTCACAACTCATTTGCATCTCTTCTGTTGGAAGAGTTTGGTACCTTTATTCACAGGTTTCCCTTCTTTCCCACCTGAGCAGGTATTGAGGTCACCTCTCACTCCTGAGAATGCTTGCAGACAGTGGCTCTGCCTCTGATGGGGCTGAAGATGCAACTCAGTTTAGCTGGTACTGCTTCCACTGACAAGGAGACTGAGAGAGCATTCTCACCCTGCAGAATTGATTGTCCAGAGCGTTACCATCATGTCAAATGGTCAGAAGTTGTAGTTTGGGCTGTGAACCCACAGAGATTTAGGCCACCTCTAACATGCTGCTGGCCAGAAAGAGAAAGCTCCACAGTCCCTACCCTTAGATTTACAGCTCCTTCTTTCATATAGCTCCTACACATAGACCATAATTTTCTTTACCAGCAAAGAAAAGTCTCATCTATAAAGGAAGAGTTAGTGTTTGAACACAGAATTTTGTTCCCTCACGGGACCTGATTTTACCCAGCACAATATATCCTGAGACAGCAGAGTTATTGACTGCAGTTCTTCATACTGCTGCACAATGGAAACCTCTGTAAAATCACTTTTAATTGTCAATCTGCCATTACTGTATGTTCAAGAGTGGCTTGAGAAGATATTGCAGGACACAGAAGAACTGAGAAGAGCTTCACACCAGCCCACTTCTTTTCACCTTTTTCCTTCTGCTGAGCCATTCATTGGGTGTGAAGACAACCTATGATCCTGGACAGCAGCATGTGCATCTTTGCAGTCCCAAGTCACTGCCTCCCTCTTCCTGCTTTCAATTCACAGCAGGAGTGTACTCCTGTCATCTGATGTCCCTGGTAGGAGAAAATGCTCTGGAGTTACTTTGCTACCCCAGCTGTGAGGCTATCACACTTTTATTGATAAAGTCTGAAGGTAACTTGTTTATTTTAATAAAGATTTGTGGGTTGTTTCCTATATATACTGCTAAAAAATACGGGAGGGGAACAGTGATTGGAAGTTTTTTTTGATGAACTGAATTTTGTAACATTTGTGACATCTCAGGCCTGTTTTATCAAATCTAGCAGCATGAACATGGTTAATTTTTAAGTTCCTTAAGACTTTTCTTGGAAAACATATTTCCTATTGCTGCTGTAATTTTTTTACTTTTTTTTTTCACTAGGTTTAAAAACAGCTGTTTACTTTCAACATCTTTGATTCCTGTGTGTGTTATTAATTTAGCAAGAGAGATGTTTGTATGAAGAAAAATAGCTTAAATTGCATTAAGATCCTCTTCATCCCCAAACCTATGCTACTTTTGAGGATTCTGCAGTCGACATATACAGCTGAATTTCATAGCTCAGTGTGCGCATCTAACAAAACCCATCATCAGCCAATTGGAAGTCTGATTTTCAAGGACCATTGAACACTGAGCATCCCCAGTGAGTTGCAATTACAGAAACAATTGTGCTAAATAACTTTGGACTGATGGTCTGTGAACATCAGCCCTCCCAGCTTCCCAGCTCTTATTTCAGCTACAGTCTGACAGTGCACAGGCTTACAGAAGTAATATTTTCAAGAGTGTCATGTGCTTCAGAAACTCTGACTTTTCGTCAGCTTCCTGTAGATTATGCCAGTATTTTATGATTCTATACAGTGAATAGCCACATTTCTTCAGTTTTCTTTGGTGTTAGCTAGAAAAAGGGCAGGGTTTGATCTACTGAAGGCAAAGCATCTTCAGCTCTGCTAACATAATTCCAATTCAACTTTCAATCTTAGCAGCATAAATCAGAAGAAAGCTGTATGTCTCACTCTTCTCTCTTTCCACAATGCTGAACATATTGTCAAACATATGAGGTTGTTTACTCAAGATAAATAATAGACCATATCAGAAAATCCATCTTTGTTTATTAACCTTGTAAATTGTTCATTTTTGAATTTTTATTTGCCACACTGGAATGAGTTAATGTACGCTGTCATGAGATTAAAGATTTCAAACCTCCTTATAACTCCGACAAAACCTGTGAACAATGTAAAGTTTTTGGACTAAGATTAGTAAATCTGATGCCAATGCATGGGTTATAAACTTGTGTCATGCTGATCAATAACATCAGTGGTAACACTGAATGTAATAGCTTAGCATTACCATTAGTCAACAACCTGCCTGGAAGTGTTTATACACTTCTTGTTCCTCTCTGCTAGCTCTTTGGACGGAATGCCACATACTGCTGACGACATAAGATTTTTGTATCTGATGTTGTTTTCAAATTCATGTGAAGATGTTTAGTAGTCTCACTAAAATTCATTAATGAGCCTAAACATGATACAACATGTCTGTCCTTGCTGGTCACTCCGGATTAAGGACAAAAAGATACACAGTTGAACTAAAAGGGCTGCTCTGAAAATAGTGCTCCCTATTTTATTATATTGACCCATGACATCAGAGGTGGTTGCTGGTGGTATAGCAATAGAGGTTGAACCTTCCCACCAGTATCCCATTACATTTTGTTGCTATGCAATGAATGGCAGCAGAGTGGCAGTCTGATAAAATGGAGTCTGATGTGGAAGTGACTATGAAGCAAAGGTGTGTCATTTAATTCCTCCATGTGGAAAAAAATGGCACCCACTGATATTCACTGATGCTTGCTGAACATTTCTGGGGACCAGACAGTGAATGTAAGCACAGTGAGGTGTTGGATGGTGCATTTCAGCAGTGGTGACAGCAACATGAAATACCAGTCACATTCCAGATGGCTATGCAGATTTTGATTAGCACCAGCATGCAGGCTCTTGTTCGCTGCTGGTGAAAGTGCACATCTAATGGAGGTGTCTATGCTGAGAAATAGTGTACTGTAGCTGAGAATTTGCTCCATCACATAGTGTTATTGTGCTCTTTATAGCTGTTGTAGTTTCCACTGAAGTAAATAGGAGGCATTACTTTCAGAGCAACCTATGTAGATGGTCTTGCCACATCCCTTACTGCAAACCCATCTGAAGTTGACTACCAAGGCAAAAATGTGGTGTAAACATTGCACAAATTAATTCTGTGGAGAGCAAATAATCTGTTTTGCAGATCTGCAAACTAGTTACCTGCAGTGAGAACAGAACAGATGTAAAATATTTTCTCCACTATAGAGTATTAAATGCAATAATTAAGAGCAGCTATGTACTTCTCCAATCCTATTCAAACACAGGTGGAAATGCAAAATGTATTGTGTAAACAACAACTCCAAGAGGTAATACCTAAATAGTGATGTGTTTTGACAAGGTAGTTAACAAAGTGAAAAAATGAACATCTGTCTTCTGTAAATTGGCTGGCAGGTACAGTGAAGATTTGAAGTACAGGAAGGCTTGATAAGAAACTTGCATCATACTGCCTCTCCCAAGTCCTGATTCTAAAAGTGGACTTCTTACATTGTTATTCTAAAGGGATGAACCATCAGAATTAGAAGCTTGACTGAGAAAGAAAAGACTGTTTCTTGCACATCTGTCTGGAAGAAGAAGGTATTTATATTCTGATCACAGGATGGAAATGAATATGATTTACAGTTAAGATGTCTAGAAGTAAGAATTGGAAGGCCCATTGGGAAAAGAGTTAAGGATTGTGAAAAAGACATAAATCCAATAAAAAATACTTATTTAATATATAAATATATTACATTTGAATGTATTGTGCATTTGGTAATTAGCAGACCTAAAATCAGTGTGTGATAAATAGGTGTTGTACATTATTAGTTTCATTTTATTATTCCACTACTTATATTACAGAATTAAATGTTTATTAAAAAAAAATAATAATAAAGACATAGAGAGGGGTTCTAAGAAACTGCTTTCAAATTTACCTGGAATGAAAACCAGAGACTTCAGTACAAAACCAAGAATAACAACTTCCTTCCTTTTTAATATTAATGTCAATATTAATTCTGCCTTTTTAAGTGTGGATATGATAGAAGAAAGCATGTGAGGTGTCAAAGACTGCATTTAAAATAATGGGTAACACCTGTTGAGGGAACTCAAACACCTTTTGAGGGAATAGATGACAAACTTAGTAAAATGGTAATTTATTTTGGGCTGAAATTTTGCATTCACAGTTGAAAGGTATTACATCCATAGAAGAACTTACATGACAAGGATTTTAAATTAGCGACCTTCTAAACTCAGAGCAAATCACTTCACTAGTATCCAGGAGGTAGTAGGGGTTCTGACAAGAGATAATAACTTCAAAAGCACACTGACACATCTGTTGTCCCTTTCTCTAAATTTCTCAATATGCAACATGATGCAGGTGAGGAGAATTTCTTAATAACATGAACACAAGAAAATTCTCTCGGGTGATAATGTATTCAGCACTTCTGCTTTAGTTTATCTTCACTTGAGGCTACAACTGTAAGGTGAGACTGGGTCAAAAATTTCAACCTATGCTCACTATAAATAAAAGTTTGTTGTTCTTACAGAGAAGGGATGAAAGCAGTTGAGTGACTGGTAAAAAAACTAAGACTTTTCTAAGTATAAACACCTTTGAATAGGAAGCACCTTTGAATAGGAAATGCAACAATCATTTAAGATCTCCCTTTCCTCTCATCACATGTAGAATTTTTGCTGTATATGGCCATACATGCCTGTGCCCAGGATTTCCACTACAGTACCTCAAATCAAATCATGGAGGATACAAGTTGTTATTTGGTGAAACCACTGGGATATTTCCAGGATAGGATTATCCCAGGAGCCTGACTCCTCACAGTAATAGTTGTCTGTGAAGAACAATGGCAGTTTAAGCAGTGAAAACCTATTTGTTTTCATGTGAGTTATAGACAGGGTATGTATGTATGTATTTATTTATTTATTTAGATGATAGAAGATCACGGGAATATGGACCATGTGGGTGCCGGTTACTATGGTAACTATAAAATCACATCCTCCAAAGCCTTTCTATTTAATTATATACATCACTGACTATCAAGTGGAGTAAATTTCAGTTTTTCTTTAAAACTACAGAGTACAAAGAGAAAAGATTGCAGTTTTAACCTTTCCCTTTGTCACTGATATTCTTGAGAAGAGAATTTTGTCCTTTTTCCA
Organism: Bambusicola thoracicus; assembly: GCA_002909625.1. Lineage (NCBI taxonomy): Eukaryota > Metazoa > Chordata > Aves > Galliformes > Phasianidae > Bambusicola > Bambusicola thoracicus. The sequence goes on from PPHD01006483.1 coordinate 14,153, forward strand.
GGCATTTTCGCTGATGTTCCATTCAGTTTTATTGATACAGTAAATTATTGTATTGGGCTGTAGTGCCACACAGTTAAGGGTTAGAGGTTTGTCATTGTTTCCTGGGTATTTATAGCCTAATTCTCCAGGCTTCTCCTTGATGTACGTGATTTCTTCCCAACCTGTATGCTATTGAAGTTGTATTTCAACTTTGAAAATACCTGTATTGTGCTGAAAATCATGTCTGCTTTAAGACTGCCTGAAAAACACCAGTTGTATACAAAAAAAAAAAAAAAAAAAGTTGTATATTGCCACTGAAAACAAAACCAAGATATCAAAACCAAAATTCAGTTTGTACACTGACTTAACTGTACTTCACAAACTTCTCTCGCACACCACAGTGATTTATGTAAATAACAATGTGAGCAGGCATTAATAGATCTCACACCAGTCTGTACTTACATCATTCTGATAAATTCTCTGTTCCTAAGCTAGCTTGGCTATAATTATTGACATTTCATAAATAATTTTGGTATCTAGGAAAAAAATATTACTATCATTTATCCTACTATCATACGTAACTTTTATAACATGGTGGTGGTTTGTTGTATGTTGTTAGCAGAAGAGACATATATGCAACTGACTGACTAAAAAAAACATAGTAACTTGCTTTTTTACACTATATGGAACATGTAAAAAAGATTCTCTCATAACATTTTTCTTTAAAATCTATTTTTTAAAGATGTGAGAATTGATATTCACATAGGTATAATGCATCTGTGTTTGATTAATATCATTCTTTCTTCATTATTTTAATAATGTATTGTCATACCTTACCAAAATGAACATTATCACATCTATTCATTTTCCATATTATAATGAAAAGTCTAGGTCCCACACAGGATTGCTCCATGCAGTTTAAGTGCATCTGTTGTTGGAGATATTCCAGGCAAGAAGAAACATACTACTAATTATGCTTATTAGCTGAAGTAGCATTACCCACTGCAATTAAAATTATGCATTGCAAAGTAAGTGGAAAGTAAGTAATAGAATTGAGAGATGTATTAAGACATTTTATAAAGGCAGTTCCTCTGAAATTGTGATACAGCAGGCACCTTTGGCCAGGTATTTAATAAGTACAGAATTATTTACAAAGTTAACTGACATAGATAATATTTTTGAAGCTGAATTCTTAGTATTTATTGTATTGGACAAAGTAGTTTGATATAGACATAGGGAAAGAAATACATATTGTGGATTTTAAAACTAGAATATTGGTGACAAAACATGAAAATTTTATGAAAATCAGTGTCAGTAAGTCAGTCGCTGTGGCCAGAAATTAGCCTATTGCTGTGATTAATAGTGTTTTGTAGTGTATGTTTATGCAATTTGATAAATAGTTTTAATGTTAGTGGTATTGGAAAACTAGAATGATGATCATTTCTTTGGGTGTTAAGCACCAATCTTTTTTATGTTATAAAAGGAATTAAGGGGAAAAACACAGAAAAACCCTATCATCTGCCTGAGTAAAGAGCCCAGCTGTCCTAAAAGTCCTAGTATGCTGTCTAGAAGTGTGCATTCCAAACTGTAGTTGAGGTTTATGAACTGGTGACTGGCTGTTCTAAGCAGTATTTTGTCCAGTGTCATGCGTCAAGCTGCAGGTGCCAATGATAGCAATTTCACATTTGTTGTGAAGCTGAGACAATCCTCAATTTTCATTTTCTTTATCATCCTACTTCTAAACATCTGGATTCTTGGCTAATTTGGAACGTGTTTTCTCTGTATGGAGGGCCCAACTACTTGGTGGAGGTGTATCCTCTTAGCTTTCTGAGACCCCAAAGTAAAGCACCAGAATACTGTGCACAACATACCAATTTGTTTAATCTCAGTTATAGAATAAGCTACTTTTATACCAACCTACTTGCTAGGCTCAAAAGCTTGCGACAAGAGAATAAGCATGTCTTAAGGAATTGTTATTCTAATATCCCTTAACAGATTAATCAGAGAATAACTAATAGTCCAGTTACAATTATCTTAACACTTATGATTAAAATATACAATTAAGATTAGTATACACAAATGGTATAGTATGTCTATTTTAATATCATCCTGCATTTCTGGGTCCTAAGTTTGATAACTTTGGTTTGGGAAGCGGAAAAGATGATGGCCAGTCATAAGCATCATAACCCTTTCAGGAGGACTGTTGTATTCAAGGTTCCTTCCTCCTCTTGTCTGGGTCTGCCTGAAGGAATTTCATGTTTTTATAATATGCTCTATACCTTTGTTTTTCTTTATTGGCTCATATCTCCATATTACCTCTGAATATACAGCACATTTACTTATATTACATATTAATTTAATGTTGTCTTGCTGGCCTTAAGACCATTTTTACCCTCCTCCCAATGTTGCATTCCTTAATGATCACTAACAGATCATTGTTAAGTTCTTTCTAGCCCTGAGGACTTTGAGATCATCCAGTGCCTATAATTGAAACATCCCTGATATCACCCTGTGACCGTACTCTTCTAGTCTGCATTTTATCCTAGGACCATAAATGGCCCATTCTCTGCTCCATAACTGCTTGCTATAAGCCCATGAAGTTGCTCATAGGAAAACCCAAGTTGATAGTAGTCACCTGGTTATTGGATAATTGCTGTTACAATTAAACAAGCCTGACTATGGCTTCAGCTAGGTCAAAGCAAGTCAAGATAGAGCCTGATAAATTCTGAGTTCTGTGTTGTCACAAACAACACCATTTTTTTCTGGGAAATAAGTGTAATCCCAAAGCCCTGACGTGACATAGATGAGTTACTTATTTGCTGATTAGCACTGAAACAATACAGTACATAGAACCTAATAGCCTGTTTATTTACTGTTTTGCAATGGTAAAATATAACTAAAAAGAAGTAGAATAAGAAAACACATTGCCATGTCCACACTTAATAAGAGTGGCCTTAAATACTCTAGCTTCTCAGCTGGCTTTGAGATTTTCAAGGTAGTTTCTGTGAGCTACCCCCCATCTGGTACCTTTCAGAGAGTTCTTGGAGCCAAATGGTTTCTGCTTGAACTGTTCATGTTGGTTAGAGAAGCTATTTGGAACAGTTTCTTCTTTGGCCCATAATCAAAAGATCTGTGGTTTTTTTGTTCTCTTTTGTTTACCTACTCATCATTTTCCTCTGTGAGAGCACTGAGACATAATATGATGCCAAGAGCATTATGTAATCTCTTTCCCCCACCCACCCTAAATTTACTCGATTAACATTTTTATTGCATATCTTAATTAGTAGATTCCTAGCTTTAGGCATCAGGCTGCTTTCTCCTGCTTACAGACTTCCTAGAATGCATTTATTTCTTTTTACAGTTTCTATAACAGAGGAAAATTTAATGGTACAAAATCCTTCCCAAATTTAAATGTTTGATTTGTTGCAAGTTTATATAGAGAGAGTCATAAAAACACAAAAATGATATGAGAGTTTGCATCTGAGAAGGAGCAGCTTCTTTATTTACACTCCACTGGATCTCAGGAAGCTCATTTATATTGGCAAAAATAAAAATAACATGACCTTGAAGTATAGGATTTAGAAACAGATGTTTGGAATTGCAAGAACGTAGTGTGTAGTATTGATCCTTTAGTAACTCAAGAGTTGGAAATGTAGATATTTCTTTCTCTAGGTCAGTTGAGGAGTTGATCCAGAAAGTTGTGTCAAACCACTTTCAGATCTACAGAAATCACATCTGGAGAGGCTATAGTCTTTTTATTTTTTTTAAACAGATAGCTGAGTGATTACAGAACTCATCTGTAAAACAATATTGCGGGTACTTGAGCACATTTGCCAAACCTGATGAAGTTTGCTGATCGCTGAATATTCTGATTACAGCATATTCTGATTGAGGACTTCTGTGCTCTTTCTTGCTGAAACATCTGTGCTTCCTATAATATCCTTAAGTATCTTTGATGGACCAGAGACTTGAATCCTACCCTGAAAATAGTGTTATCAGTATACAAGCAGTCATTCTTGCATTGTCTATTTATTCTCCCCCCAAATATTCATGATTTAGAGTGCAGGTGAACAGCTTCACCAGGTTGCTTCAGATTTCAAAGAGCTCAGATTGGGTTGGTCACTGGTATACAGTGACCTCTGGACACTGTTGTCAAGGAGATAGTTGTTGGGGAAGAGAGTCTTCCTGCCTGATCTGAGGTTACAAATTCCAGCAGGTAGTAGGTTGAGTACAAGTTGTCTTCTGTTGAAATCTTTGCGGGTCAAGGTTAATGCTAATGGTATTTTAAGGTAATGGGATAAACAGCTCTGTTTCCTGTATTTCCTTTATTTTTATTATTATTTTTTTTTTTTAGGCATCATCTGTGAAGTATTCTTTACTTGTTATGGAGGCAAAATTATGTGCTGGGATCTGTAGGTTTACGTGAGAGAAACTCTCTTCTTTCGGTACTGCACTGCTAATCAGATGGCAAGATCTACAATTTTTATCTCCAGATCACATTGAGAGTAAATTCTTATATCATTATACCTTTCAAGGGCTTGGTATGTATCTGGGACTCTGCACATCTCCTGTTCCGAGGAACAATTTCTTTTTTGCTAACTTTCAGGCTTGTTTTACATGAAAATAATCCCATAAATTGGAATGAAGCCAAATGTTACATTGGCCAAAATATGAGGTGATGAGCACAATTGTTTTTTTTATTTATTATGTGACTTGGCATTATGATATCTGAATTATCTACACAAGCCTATGCAAGCCGTGCAAGAAAATGAGCCTGCTAACTGAATTCTGTGCCTGGAATTAATCATCCATATGTTACTTATTCCTCTCCTCTCCTCTCCTCTCCTCCCCTCCCCTCCCCTCCTTTTTGATACAGTCAAATTACACACACTTTCTTCCCTAAAGCACATCTTCATTTTGTAGGAAAGAGGTGGTCTGGTAATTTACTGTGGGTTTCATTTTATTTAAATTTGTGAATTTGTATTAGCTAAGCATTAGTAGTCTTATCTTCTCTATTTGGGATGGTAGTGGTGAGCCCAGTTATCAGCTGAAGCGCTTCATCTCTCTCTTTTTTTTTTTTTTTTTTTTTTTTCTTAATTCTTTCAGCTTTTCAGAATTGAGATTTTGGTCCCAGAAATCAGAGTTCCCATTGAATTTTTCCTAGTATGTCTACGTAGATTTCTTCAACACATGGCATGGGAAGTACCTTTTTTTCAGACAAAACAAGAGAGAAAAACATACTGATTTTGAGTCTGTATAAATTGTTTCCGTATGTTTTCCATATAATTTACTTTGTCAGCTAATTCGACAGATCATGATAATTCCAGAAGAGGAAATATTTTGAGTCTCTTATCTATAGAAGGCTAGGAATCAAACACATCACATTTAATGTTCATTTCTGAACAAGAAAAGTACAGAATTCCTTTGTGTATGCATTTTCTTACACAAACTGAAACATAATGAATCTTCCAAATGTGTTGTGTTGGAAAATAATACATTGACAGGACTAAAAACCCAACAGATTTGTTTTATATTAAAAAGTGATATTTAATTATTCAATTAGATCCCTTTTCTTTGCATTGTTGAGTATTACTACTTTCAAATAACATTTGACTATTCAGTCAATCTGACATTTTGGACTGCTTAAACATTCAGTATTCACAGCGTATCTATCAGTTTTCCTGGATTCCTTGATTTAGAAAACGTATTTATCAACCTCCTTTGCAAATAATAGCTTTGTACACAGGATAACCAATACAATTATAATGGTAAGAACAGTGATGTAGCTACAGTCTTATGGAAGTGACATATCAATGGCATTAATTCCTGTCTCCTCAGAGGAATAGCATTGCTAATAAAGCTGAGTATCAACCTGATTATAAGTGCAGAACATTTCTCTGTCTTCAAAGTCTTACAGTTAGACTTCTGATGAGGATATTCAGATATCTACAGTGGTCCATATATAAGGAAATTGCATTGTTTAATACTGCACCTAGCTCTTCTGAACTGGGAAATTAGAGAAGAACTTAAATACATATAATTTCCTGTGATTTCCCAACACATTATTCCTAGAAAATAAAGTAAGCATAAATTAGTCTGAAATTAGCGCAATGGAAAGATATCAGTTTAGAATACTTTCCTCTAGCCCAATGATTTTATTGCTTTTAGTCATGTCTCCTCATCTCCATGGAAAATACATAGCATTACCAGAAGCCTGTGTCTTTTCCTTTGTTTTCTTAACAATCTCTTTAGTGATTTAGTGTAATTTACAGAACTGTGCAATGAATAACTAGTGGCTTTACAGTATTATCCTAATAAATAATGAAAAAAAATCAATCAAGGAAAGAAAATTAAATTATTTATAAATGGTGTTATGAAGCCTGTGCATGATCCACCAACGATGCAATAAAACTGAATTTTCCTTGAAATTTTCCCATCTCTCTAGAGGATATATTCATCTATTATCAGGAAAATTAATATTATTTGTATTTATTGTAGTGTCTGCTACAAAAATATTTCATGACAATCATGACCTCGTAATTGCTTTCCATTAAATAACAGCATTACCTTGAGTCTTTTGGCCTCACACAATAGTATTCAGCAATTGTAGTAAGTAAAGGACATAAATATGGAATTTGATAATTTAAATAACTAACCGTGAAAACACATACGTATGTGTATGTGCATATATATATGCACATATACAAATATATATTTATTGCTTTTTTACATGACTTAAATGACCATTAACTTTATGATATTTCAGTAGTTGAAAAATAAGTATGACAGAAAATTCCAAAGAAGAAAAGGACAGGTTCTGCTGATACTACACAAACTGATTTACCCTTTTGTCATGGATTCCTAGGGTTTCATTATCATTATTCGCAATAATGTAAATAATGTGTGTGGCAGGATCTACAATGAATTAAATAAAAAATAGAAGCCCAAAGTTTATCAAATTAGAAAGAAAGCCTCTGGGAATCTAGCCCATAGTTACTTAGACTATACTGTAGTCTATACAGACACAACATTTGAGGTTGAACAAAATTTTCTAGTATACTGTACAACTTCAGTCCCAGCAGATAGGCTAAACATATTTTTTTCAAAATATTTTGCTACCTCCTACACAGTATTTCAGAGATTTGAATAATAGGGCTCCAGGTAAAAGCATTTTGGCCTGATCCCTATCCTTGTGATGTCAATGAGTTTTAATACACTGCCTTCGTTATGCTTTATGCTTCACAATAACTGGAAATACCAATAAAGCTCATCCACATTTTTACTGGAAAAGGACAAGGAAAACAAAGAGAGAAAGAAGGCAGGGACAGAGTGCTATTACTAACTTTGTAAAAAGAATTCTATAACAGTCTATGAAAATAATTATTGCAAAACTACTAAAATTATGATCTTTCAAAAGCAGAGAACAATGAATATATATATTACCTCCTTTTGCTTTAAAAGAAAGTCCCATGAACTAAATGAGTCAATTTATAGTCATGTGAAATTGAATCAACTTGCTATTTCAAAATTTTTCTTTCTTATAATTATTAAAAATATATGGAAATATCCAACATTCAACAGCATCATGAACCACAAGGAATCTGGATAAAAGATGCTTGGCACAGATTAGAGAGCAGGTAGAGAGCCTGAGAATTCAGTTGCCATGGCACAATGTATAATCCAGTTATTTAGTGAAAGAACTCAGGTTATTCTGAACCTTGGTTAAAACATAAAAAAAAAAAAAAAAAAAAAAAAAGGGAGGAGGAAAAGCTTAATTTTATAGGTCACCCAAAAAATATGATAATTTCTCAGTGTACTAATTTGTGGTTGAAAATAGATCAGTTAATTTAGTTTTTCATGATAGTTAGACCCAAGAAAGAGTAGTTAGTTTCTTCTGGAAAGGAGAAAGAACATCTATTCATCTTCGTTTTAAAGTTGTTCTCAATAACTGAAAACTTCTCTAAGGAAACAAAATGACTACAGAAAGCAGAGATGCAAAAGCAACCATGTCTGTTTAACTTAATGACATTAATCATTTCTGTTACTCCTTAAGACCAGCAGTTCTTGATCTCCAAGAGCACTGTAGAGCTATTTAAGAATCTTTGGTGAACATGTTTTGACAAGTTTGGAAAAATAAAATAATCAAAGTATATGCTTACAACTCTGGGCGTCTTGAGTACATTTAAAAGCAAATTGTCTTAATTCAACTATCGTTTGCAAATATTACTAGGTTATTAGATGCTATTACATCTGATTGAGAACATCACAATGTGTCATTAGTCCTCAGTGAGATATTGTAGAAATACAGACATGGTAATTGTTTCCAAAATTAGGAAACTATTGCTATTTCTGCAAACAGAATTTTTCTTTGAATAGTCTTCCTAACTTCTACCAGTTCATTGCAGTTAAAAAATAACAGTAATAGGCTGGATGTCTGAATCCAACTTTTAAAAGTCATTAATTAATTAATTTTCAAGCATTTTGCATGAAACATACCACTTTACCCACTTTCAAACTTAAACAAAAAACAGAGGTCTTCACATAAATTACATCATCTGGAAGTTGTGTCCTAATATTCGGCCTTTGCTGGGATATTCTCTTGAGAAGGATTGTCACCTACACTGCAAATCCTTTTTACTTCAAATCACTAGGTTCACTGAATGCACAGGACTCCAATTAACTGCAGCCTGCTGGCTCAAAAGCAATTTGGTCTTTCATTAATTACTCAGGTAAACACAGGAAAAACTCTTTTAGTTTGCCTGAATTCACAGAACAAACAAACTCCTCTGTCTTTGATGATCCAAGACAATCTTGTCTTTTGATGCTTATCGCTTAGTTGTTCAATAAAATGTAATTAAAAACAAAGACAACATCCCCCTATCACCAGCCCCAAGTTACAGTTGTTAGGCTTTAAAACTTACTCTCACACTGCAAAATGTATTGTGCTTTAGGTCATAAGACTATTTGTTCAATCTCTTTCCTCACGTATTGCCTTTCTTGAGTCTCACAATGGGATTTTTGAGGGTAAACGCCATTACAGCTTTTTGGAGGTTTTCTCCACTAGTTTTGTGTAGAGTATAAGCAAAATCCAAAAGATTATATATGCTTTTATTACAAGATATGAATCAGCTCTGCTAGAAATCCATAACTATTTATGACGCTTAGCAAGCTATATAACCAGTTTATTCTTCCTTTCAAAATGGGAGGGAGCAAGCAAGAAAAACCTCACTAAACTAAGTGAAGACCATTAGAAAACATCTAAATAAATAAATTAATAAAATCCAAATAAATCCAATCCAGAAAATGCAAAATCAGTAGAAAATACTGAATTGTTTATTGTGACCAAAAACCACCAAGGCCTTCAGAAATTAAACTGAGCAGTGATAAGATATGCAATAAGTAATGATTAAAATTAATGGACTGTTATTCATCTAGGGTTTTTTTTTTTTTTTTCATGTTAATGAACAAATTAGTCTTTCATGTGAGTATACTGCATCTGTTTGTGCAGACATACACAGAGAAACACATCCACATGTCAGCCAAGCTGGCTTGATTGCACTTTGCAGGACATATTTGTATACATTTTATCACTGCTTCTGTAAACAGCAGTTTCTTTCAGTATGTTTCATGCTCTCTGCCTGGATCTTAATGGAAGTGTTAATTAGAAGCGCAGTAGGAATACAATTTAAGCTTCTAAACATGTCTTGTGTATGGAGTTTGAGTAATGAGACAAAACTGGCTAGAACATTTATATGAACAGATACTAATTACTGTTTCTGAGTCTAACATGCTTATTGCCAAGTGTACAGCACAGAATTCTGAAGAAGATAGATGATGAGAGATTTGAAATAAGCAATAATAAAGGCCAAAGTCCCTAGTAACCGAAAAAGTAATTTTATGTGTTTAGCTGACTGTAGAATAATGGTTTGCTTTCATAAAACTTCATTCTTTAGTATTCTTCTGTAATTTGCTTCATGTCCATTATCTCCAGATGTCTCTGCACACTTACCTGGATGAAACTAGTGATAAATCTGAAGCAGGGGAAGGACTTTGCCTGATCATAACTACTTGGTTCAAATGTAGTCTGAATATACACAAATGACAACTTCTCTAGTCAAAAATCAAGTTCATGGATGCTCAGGAAATAACAATGGCCCATTCTTCATTCCTGTAGTTAACTGAGAACTTATCAGGAAAAGGGGGTAATAACAGGATGGACTTTAGTATGATTAGGTAGAGAGATTACATTGACATTTATAGTAATGGATTATTAACTTTATAAACCAAGGAACATTTAATCCTGAAAGTAGATTTGGTGAATAACAGTATGCCAGAAGAGTGATA
>PPHD01006484.1:0-24472 GCA_002909625.1 Bambusicola thoracicus
ACTAAACAGCTCCAGGTCAAATTGTCTTAACTCAAGACTGATGGGCAGGACTAACAAATCAGTGCTTGGCCCCACTAATGACAGAGGGCAGGTAATTTACACCCATTCTTTGATTTCTTTACAAATGGCATATTACAGTTGGTTTTTCTGGGGGAGAATGGGCGCTATGTGATCACATGCTCACCTGAGGTGTGCTGTATGTAAAGGCAGCAAAGAATGAGTCTTTGAGTATTTCATATAATTCATAAGGCAGAGCTGAAGTGAGAAATACCAAAAACCAAATGGGATTAGTAAATTTGGAGATTTTTAGTAGCGGAGCTACATGATTTTGACTAGAGTAACTTTTTTTTTCAGGACTACTGCTTTCCTCTTTCACTTTGTTTAGGACTCTCCTTAAAACTTGCTTTGATGCCTAGGATGTTCAGGAATCCCCTGAGCAGCGGCTGTACTGCTCTGTGCTTAGGTCCACACTGCCTTGCTGTTATGTTGCACTCCACCATCTTTTTTATGTTCACCTGTTTTTGTCCTCTAGAATTTGTATTTCAAACCCTGTGGGTCAAAGTCTGCTTGCGATACGCGCATATGCAGCACCTACTGCTGTGAATTGGGGTCATGCTGTCTGTCACCTAGTTTGTAATTGGTTTCCTGGTCCATGCTCTGAAGATGACTCTACTCTGCTCAGTTCTATCTGGGCTGCCGATTTGCTGATATGGCATTCCTTTGCTTTTCTCATTTTCACCTGCACGGCAGTCCAAGTAAGCTGTTAAGTACAACTGGGATAGAGCAGGGTATTATTGTCTTTGTCTGAATACACAGATGCATTCTGACACCTCCTAATCCTCAAGGCCAGGATGTCAATAAAAATTGGAAATGCTGTGGCATCATCATATCTCACCTTCAGTATAATCCTAACGCAGGGTCTGTGGCCTTGGATATGTGATGGATGAGTTTTTATCACTCCGTTCAGTTGCTTTATAATGGTATACACTGATTGTGCTGTCAATAAGTAGCTATAACCTATGTCTGCTCTACAGGTCATTCTGCTCCCTTAACTGCCTCTCTACAGCCCTCAGACCTAAATTTTAAATCTGTGCAAGAAATAATGCGTGCCTGTGAAATTAAGGCTTATATTCCTCTTGTTATTAATCAGCTCTTCTCTAGCAGCCTCTGATTATGCTCCAGCAGTATTAGCATGACTGCAATGCTCGAGATCCATCCCCCCATCACGTCCTTTTCTTTCTCTGATTCCTTTTCTAACTTCTAGCAGAAGAAGGGCCATTCATTCAGAAGGTGGCAGGTGTGAAGTGCTGGAGTTTAACAGAAAAAAAAGAATAGGCGAACAATGCATTTATTAGACTATTTCATGTGAAGAGGAAAGGAAGGGGTTTCAAAGAATGGGGAAGAAAAATTAGAGGGCAGTGTGACTAGATCTGAATTTAGATTAAGGTTAAGCAACTTCTGAAAGTTTATTTTCTTTTTTTTTTCCCTCCAGCTAAGGACAGCCCTTGAAGATAAGTCAACAGACAAAAGAGAAATAGGCCTAAATCTAAATCCTGGTCTTAATATACTGAAACCTCTGGGAATCCAGATCTAGCTCCACTCTGGTGCATTGCATTTCATAGGCAGGGCAGAGACAGAGTTTTGTTTTATTTTTTTTCCCCTCTTTTTCCTGAGGAAAGGAAACAAAAGGGAACACTTTGGGTCACCTTAATCAACCAGATTATGACATTGTTTTAGCATTGTTTTTACCATCTCAAGTAAGATGTTAGGCAGCCTGAGGCGCTTGTAGGTCATGGTGGCCCCAAGCACCACCCAGAGTACCCACCTCTGCCCACAGGCCAGGGTCTCCAGCCCAGCACTGGCTGTCTCACCCCACCTAGTCCCACCCAAGCTGTGCCCCTTGGGTCCCTCCTCCTGGACAGACCTTGGACCCACATCACAGCCTGGGTTTCTGCACCATCTGTTGTTAATCCTGTCTGAAACCATCTAAACCCTGGTCCTGACTCACCCCAGTCACGGCACCCCTGGAGCCTTCAGGATGGTGTCTTAACAGTGATGGTGTGTGTAGCAGGGTCACCCCAGCTCCCAGATTGGCCCCTAAACCCAGAGCATCTCCACCAGTGCTGCATCCTGGCACAAAAGTAAAAGCAAGAAGGTATGGATAGTTCTATGAACGTAAACTTGGTTTGGGCTCTCTCAGTTCAAAGATTATAAACTCTGTTAGTAGAAATAGCAAAAAATTGGGAAAAAAAGATTGTAAACATCTTAATGGACATCATTCAGTCTTCAAGTTCAGAAAGAACATCATTGTTTCACAATTATATTTATTACAGGTTTTGAAGTGTTTTCCATTTGCCCAGAAAAAGAAAACAAAATCCTTATTTATTTATAGACATACATTTTGTAAAAGGTTTAATTTTATGCAGATCAGTTGTTGAAAGACAGTCTTTTTGTATTACCCAACCTTACTGTACGATATTCTTGAAAGAGGAATGAAAAGAGGTACTGTCATTTGATAAACTAAAATCTTTCAGATGGAGTAATCATCTCTGTGTAGAAGACACTGAGTCTCAGAAAATATAGAAATTAGGTAATCCAGCTTGTAGTTTCAGAGAGTGTTAGTCCAAATCTGTGAATAAAAACACTGTTTTCAGGGGTGGCTTGTTTGCTGCATGCACTATGGCTAGTTCTTCTTGACGTTATACATTATGGGGGCTCTTAGCATTCTTTTTTTAAGTTTTCATTTTCCTTGAAATGTCTCCTCCTTTTATTTTACAAGCAATAAAAATATTCTCTTTAGTGTCATGCAATGCTTGTTATTAGACAGCCACGTTATTATGTATGTGACACTATCACTTGTACATTAATGGCTGCTGTAAAATTTCCATCTGAGGTCCCACTCAATCTCCTACACAAAGAGGGTGAGATGCTTGTGCAGTAAGCCCTTAATCCAGACATGCAGGAGAGGGGAAGTGGCAGAAGCTGAATTCACCACAAAACTGTGATGTTTGAGCACAATGTTCCTTGTCCCTTGAGTTTTGCCCCATGGTCGAGGAGTGTGCAGCAACCAAGTGAAATCTGGACTGATGGGAATGAAGAAGTGATGTAGGCTGGAAAGAGATGCACAAGTCCATCCAACCTCAAAATCTGTGAAGGCTGCTGTTCCTGCTCTCTTGGCTCATTGCTACACTGGCTTGTAGAATGAGGTTAAAGGTGTTCCCTAGCAGTCAGCTGCAGCCTTCACAGGTTGGGCATAATCTATCATTTCTTTCGGGCAAAATTACTTGGCTTTCATGGTATAGATGATGAAATGAGAGGTCATCATTAAGAGCTTATGAGGAGGTTGTACTGCAAATGGTTGTGGGCTGAGACCCTGCCATAAATCAAAACATCTCCGTGAGCACACTGGGACCAAAGCTTGGCTCTGTATCCGCAGAAACATTTGTACAGGTGGGAAAAAAGTAATTTTCCCTATAGAGTGTAAAATATATGTTTTAACATAATTTTTCTGCTACTTCTCATGTATGGAACATAATTCACCTGGATGCTACTGGGTCATTTCTATATTGCATGCTAGTGGATAGCGGTGTCTTAGCTCAGAACTGGCAAGTGTGGTGCAATCAACTGTGGTAACACAAAGCTCTGGGGACAGCAAGTCCAGGTCTTCGTGCTGCTTCATCCAGATCCCTCCTGAGGTGTTGAGCACTCCACTGCAATATGGGCACATTCCTTATGTCGTCAAGAGCTTGTGAGGAGCTCACCTGAGCTAAGTCATTGCAGCTCCTGGGGGAGTAAAAATGACATTCCAGGAGGATTATCAGTTAAACTCTAAGTGCCTTCTTGCTCATCACTTCGTTGCTTTCAGTGATCAGGTCAAGAGGAATGATCAGGTGTGATGAGGGAATAATCCGCTCACTTCTGCTAAAATATGCCTAACGGAGCGAAAGGGAAATGGGCTATTCTATGGATAGGGAAATAGCCTAGCAAAAGAAAGATGGTTTCAGAAATACTTCTGCTGAGGGAGCAGAAACTGTATTATTAAAGGAATTATTCTTTTGACCTCTAAATAATTCCGAGTCTATAAAAGGCAGATTTTGTCAATAAATGAGTGTCATTAAGACCGATCCATATAGAAAAATGATCATAAATCAAAGGGAGGAGGAGGACTGCAGTATCACAGCCCAGCTACAAATTGCTGTTCTGCTCATTTCTGCATTGTTAGCAACCTGCTGATAAATATGAAATGTGCACAAAATGTCTGTAGCTATTTCATCGGCAGATGACTTAGCTTTTGAAAATAGCCAGAGCAGGTGGCATCAACTGGATGAAAAGGCATTTGAGGTTGTGATCCCATCTTCCATAAGGGCTCCCATAGAGCACTAACTTATTTTCCTTGGGCTAATTTTCTTTACACCTTACTTCTGGGCACACCACAGCAAGCACTTGTTAGGGTGAAGTGGCCCTGATTGTGAGGTGGGAACTGGCTTTAAATGTCACACCTGGTTAACTCCAGGGTTTCCAGGGACAATCTAGGTGCTCAGGGGCAGAACTAGAATTTAGTATGGGTGGATAAACCACTAAGTGAGAAAAGGGAAGCAGATTAATCCTCTTAGCACACACACTGCTTCTATTTAGTTGTTTCCAAATTTTTTAACAAAGAGGGAGGTGGAAAGTCATCCCAATTAGCATGCTCTGGCAGCTCCTTCCATCTTATCTGAGGTCTATTGTATAACCTACCATAGCATGCCCTCTCAGGAGGGAAAAGGAAAATAATTTTGCTATGGGAAACTGGGATCTGCAAAGGAATCAGCAGAGAAAGAAAGAGAAATGGAGGATGCTACCAAAAGTAAGAGAGGGCAGGGCAATAGTGTGCAAATCTCATGAAAGAGTCGGGGAATGGAGAAGACCCCTGGTAATGTGGTCAAATTCAAGAGTCCAGCCAAAGCTTATGGGGCACACTGGGTTGGTGTGGTTACAGTAGGTATTTTCCATATCTGACAGAGGGAGAAATGCCTTGCAGTGTGACAGATCCTCTGATTTCCAAACCCATGTAACACACTGCATTTGGTTAACTGAGACAGTGGGCAGTGCTGCATGGTGACATCCTGACCTCTGCTCTGTCCCAGTTTTCCTGATGGTCTTGTGTGGAAGGAGTGGCCTGAGCATGCTTGTGTGGGACAGAGGGAAGGGAAACCCAGGTATGGGCACGGTGGTGGGGGAAGAAGTAGGACTATGTTGCTGAGCAGACAGGAAGAAAAGGAGCGAGGACAAGGACAAAAAGGAACATGCATGATACGAACAGCTGAGAGGCCCTGATACAGCAGGGGATGGGGGCAGAACAGGAACTCACACGAAGAACAAATGCACTTTGACTTGCAAAAAGCTTGGCCTACAGAAAAATGCAACCTTCCCCTATCCTGTCAGCCTGCCAGATAACATTTGTCAAATGATTTGAGACCAGAGCACAACAGAAAGATAAAGATATTATCATCTTCCATTATTAAATCCTGATGGAGGATTTCTTAAATGCAGTCGCTTCAGAGGAATGTGTTATTTTTTCTCTTGACATGTGAGATAGTGAAAAAGTAGGACTTTTTCCTCCGAGTTTAAATTGCAGTTTGTCACTGATTAGAGGAACCAGAACTTCTCTGCAATTGGTGGCTCTGAGCCATCTTCATGATGCTGGTGCAGTAAACACACTCTGACAGTAGGAATTAATGTTACAATCATATCAGGACTGTGAACCATAACTTGTTGATGAAGTTGTGAGAAGTGCACTTACCAGATATAGAATGTATGCAGAGCATTTGATGCATTAAATGTCAGATCCCTACAGCCTACATTCCAAAAATAAAAAAAGGATAATTAATTTCCATACATCTTGGCACACTCCATTAGAACAGTGACAGCAGAAGCAAATGCTGTTGCAAGTAGTTGCTGAAAATCTCTATTGAATTTGGAGAAAAGAACAGCAATTCAGGGTCAGTCTGAAAGTTCATTTAGCTCAGTATCTCCTCCTCACAATGGCTACCGATAAGGGTTTAGAGAAAACATACGAAAAATGAGGGATTACAGAGTGATATTTTTCCTCACCTGGTCCTACTTTTGAGCAATCCATGATTCACAGACCTCATCTACTTTCATCACATGTTTAGGAGCCCTTGTTGCACCTATTTTTTGTCCAACTGTTTTATTTTTAAGCTGGTTGTATTTTTGTCATCCACAGCATCTCAGATGTGTGAATTTCATGACTTGTACGTGTGCCAGTGACACATTCCTTGTGGTTTTTTTAAAAAATGCCACCTGATAATGTCCTGGGGTTCCTCAGTCTTCTTGCACTGTGATACACTAGGAAATTGAATATCTTGTCCAAACTGTTCGTGAAGACTCTAAATTCAATTATTTCAAAGCTGAAAACCTCTACTCCACGTGTCATGTGTTCTCCTGTGAACAGACCTTCAGTACTTCAAGCAGAGAACAGCTAAACTTTAAATCTGTTTCTTCTGAGAAGAGTTTATCATGGTTAGCAGCCACGCTCACTCACACCAGCGTTTCCCTTCCTGCATCCTCACCTCTGAGATAGTTGTCTTGAGCCGATGTGACACCACTTCTACCTTTTAGGACATGTCATTTTGCTTGGAATCTCCTTTCCCTTCAATCAAATTCTTCTTGTGAAGGATAGAAAATCCTGGAAGCTCTTTTTGAATGGAAGCAAGGCCACTGCAGTATTTGATCAATGAGATGCTTGTTCTGCTTTCTCTTTTCAACTCCTAGAGAATGAGGGAAGTTGGTCAGCAGTGCTTTGCTACTATGACTTGTGGGAGAACTCTTCTTTCAGAGAGAAGATGGAGGATCTCCAGCAAAGCACTTCGAATTCAGTGAGACACAGTATGATCTAATGACCTGGAAATGTATCTGAACTATTTATGGTGTGTGGGAGGTCTTGGGACCTGTCTTTGTAGTCTTCTCTAAGTGACTGGTTTTGGTCAGTGTTGGAGACGGGGTACTAGACTAAGTGAACTTTTGAGCTGACTCACTGCAGCTGTGCTTGTCTTAAGGTATGAACAGTTTTGATGAGTCTTACTGATCAGCACTAGAGTTGATGCTGCCCTGCTCTGAGTACAGAAGGGGGTTTAGGGATGGAGGGCGAGTACCAAGGCCTTTGGCACCTCTTGGTAAACTGTTCTCACAGCAGAACATGCACCTACATATTAGATGTTCCTTGCTGAGATGTTCACTGAGATAATATTTGGCCTCCAGTGGCCCCTAGCCTGCTACAGGCATTACTTCTCCACTTCCCTTGAGACTTGAACAGGGTGTTTTGTTGCATTTGTGGGTCACCTAAAGGAGAGGGAGGTCTCTCTGAACTTCAGGGTAATACTGCAAGACTCACCGGTGATCTGCTCCTGAAGAGTCTTTTCCCCTCTTTCCTTCCCCTCTTAGTGGAGAGAGTATAAGCTCAAAAAACTGAAGAACACCCATTATATTGCACAAAAAATCTCTTTTCTCTAATGCAGTCTGAAAAAAAATCAATTCTTAAAGAAATGACAATACCCAAATTATGATTAGCTAGAACTTTTCAGAAGGTAGGTTTTACCCATTAAGGTCAGGGATATAGAAACACTCCCTAGTTCTTATAATAAATAACCCTGACACCTTTCTAAGTGTTTCCACCACTATAGCCTGTGTTTTCTGAAGTGCCTATGTCTTCAATTCAAGTCATGCTAGGATTTCAGTGCACCTTTTATGGAGTCTACTCTCAGAATTCCAGCTGTTCAGATGTGTCACTGACCAAATGGCAGCATGAAAAATGTTACTGCATGAGAGTAGTTAAATAAACGTCTCATTTGAATTGAACATCAAAGAAATGAGCAAGAGGAACACCTGTCCTTACACACCACACACAGCATGCATTGAGAAAAGCTAGAAAGCTTGATTATTATTTCAGGGTCAGCTTTGTCTGTTTGTTCTGCATGGGCTAATTACTACTACTGATGAAATTACCAGCTCTCACCGGTATCAGAATTACTGTGTTCCGTGGAAGGGTGGTAGGACGAGGGACAGGGAAGCGGAACCATATGAGTGAATAATTGCAGTGAAGTTAGACTCACTTTACAAGCATTAGCGTTTCAGTGAGTAATCAAATGTCTGAACTGGGTCTTGGTCTTTGAAGGCTTTTGAACCTATGTGCATTTCTGTGGGTGAGCAACCTACCTGATGTTGTGTTATGATGTAAATTACCTCTACAGATAGTGCTGGTGTGCACATTATAGCTTGAAAAGATTTAACCTGAAAGCCACTGACAGAATAAAATGGGGACCTTGCTCAAATTTTTCCTGGTAACATATGATGCTTAGAAATGTTAAATTAATCTGCACAAATATTTTCATTTAATTTATATGTAGGGACCTCATTTGTTTTCAGAAGTTGCAGCAACACTTTGCATTTCTTGACCTTCAAACTTGCTTTTGAAAGGCTTCATGAATTTACCCTTCCAGAATTTTATGTTTTGTGCATTTTTATTTTTATTTTTTAAGCTTACAGGTAGCTTATTCTTAAACTATAGACACATTTGGGACATTAGAGAAAATGTCAGATTGCTTGAGACACTGGATGTATTATTTTGAACTCCTTCTCAGACTTGCTGTCAAAGCTATTTCTTGCTTTTGCAGAGGGTAGGCAAAACTATGCCATTCTTTGTTGCTTCAGGACAAGTGGACCAATATTGGAAATGACATTTTCTTTGCGTTCTCTCACATCCCTTTTTATTTATGTATGTGGTCCCATTGGAGTTGCTAAGATGTCTTTTGTGCCAAGAACTAATTCAACAGAGTAGCATATACAACTTGACTGGCATCGGTAGGGCTATGAATTTGATGCATTGCATTCCTTACCACAAGTGATGGACCAAGAGTTTATTCCAGATGTGTACTTAGTAGGTGGAACAAATACATCAGCTGCATCCAGCTGTGGCTGCTCTTGCTCTGACAGGGAGGGATAGTACTTGCACCCAGCATGCAGGGCTCAGTACCACACAGAGCTGGCCACAATATGTTTGCACTGTGGTTCTCCTTAGTATTTGTCCAAAGCTAAAATTATTTGCCCTTTGCATCTTTCTCTCTTGCAGAAGTTGCCTTGCAGTCTTTCCTGTTCAGGGGGCTGGTGTCAGGAGGAAGATATGCAGGTGGATTTCTTCTTAAATGAGCTATTGCACACACTTACCCTGGTAGCAGCTCATGTCAATGCTGGATGTGAGTGGTGGATTAGAGGGCAAAGGGCATGTAAAGACTCCTTCTCTCTCCACTGCCTTCTCATCAGATGATTGATGGAGGATGAGAGATTGATTGGGAAGCTTGTCCACTGAGTTTTTTCTTTTATTCCTTGCTTACCTCTCTCTGCTGCCAGCTGTGTTTTCATGCCTTTCTTACTGACAGATCAGGCACAGCCATGACCTGCAGTCTTAGGTTTTCAAAAACATTTGGCAGAAAGATGAGCTCTCATAAAGAACAGCTGTGGGACAAACAGCCATCTGGAAAGGAGCATTGAGTGAGTGGCCTCGGGATTTTTGGTGCTTTTTAGATTTTTTCCTTCTCCCATTATGCTTGTGCTGTGGCCTCCTATGTCCAGAGTGTCCCAAGTGAGATTTCGGCTGATGTTTGTCTAACACCCATATGGAACTGAAAGTCATGTGGCACTGCTGCGTGGCTGCTGCTGGACCCTGCTACCAGTTGCTGGCTGGCAGGAAGCTTTGGTTCTTTTTTTCCACTCTGTATGGTATACATTTGCATTTATATTTGCTTTTGGATAGCATTTGCTCACAGGTTCAGAAAAATCATTGCTCTGTCGTAGGCACCCCCTCACAAAGCTATTCTCCATTTTCTTTCTAGAAAAGTGGAGGGCTGGCTGGCTTGTGCAAATCCAAGTACCCCCTTAGTGCTGGTTTCTTCCCTGGAGAGCTTGATATGTCATTGCCAATGCTTTTTATGGTATGCTTCACATGCATGATCTATGTGATCAACCTCACAGCTTCACTTCTCTGTTACGAGGATTTTTACTAATTGACTCATTTATAGTCTAACCAGTCCCAAACCTACATGGAGACATTTTGCCATTAGAATATTTTTTAAAGCACTTTTTCAATTATTAGAGATAGTTAACTTTATTGGAACAGCTGTAGAGCTGACATGACTGGGGTTCAAAAGTGTACATTTGGCACCAAGTTGGCCTTTCTTTAATTGCAAATCAGTCTAAATCTAGCCTTCATAAAGCCACAGAAGCAAGAGGATGTCAAAGACTATTACACTGTGGTGTGCTAGATTGGTGCGTGGAACACTGAGTAAAGACTCATCTCAATTATACAAGTGTAATAGACAGCTTGTATTTTTTTTTAATCACTGGGAGGGAAGGCAGAGAAGGCAATTAATATTATTATTAATTATCCCTATCTTCCTGTAACATGGTCTAAATATCTTGTTCCAGTGGTAGGAGATATATGTGCTTGTTTGCTCTGGTTCAAACAGCCTGAAGAGCAAAGCAATATAGTGGTTAAAAAAGTAAATGAAAGTGTGTGTGGGGGGGAGGGGATAAATATGGAGTAACAAGTGAACCTGTGTCTGTATTTATATGTGTCCCATGTCTGCTTTATCTTGCTATTGCCCTAAAGTAAACTGCACTGTGCTTTGCAAAAGTGAGCGTAGCTGCCTGGTTGTGTCATTATTTTCCTGGAAATACTATGCCACAGTACTTAAATCAGATCAGTAAGATATTTACTGCCTTCAAAACCTGCTGAAGGTGAGACAGATGGATACATGTGAGGGCTGGAGGCCATGGTGGTGTTAGAAATGTAATTAACTTACAGATGTGGCAGACTTATTTCAGAGAATTTTTTATTTCACCGATTTGACCAAGTTGTGTATTTGGCCTTTCAGAATACATTTGTTTCTCAACAAAGCTTGGGAAGTTCAGAGATATGGAAGACTGCATCCTTTTTCCTCATTAAATATGCTATTTTAATAACATTTTTGTAAAAGTTTGGGCATTTTCCAACCCTTTCCACAGCCTTCTGAAGGGACCCCAATGTTTATGTAAATAATTACTTTTGTCCACATGATGTGGAGCTTAATCAGAAATTTTCTGATCTCAGTACCTCCTGTTCTTATCTTCACAGTCATCTTGTAGGTCCCATGTTACCATGCCTGCCAGAAACAGCTTTTTAGGGGGTTTAAATGTAGACATACTTGAAATTTTATTTTTAAATTCTTCTGATGACGTTTCATTTCAAAACAAGCTGGATGTTCTTCAAGACTGAATCTTCCCCCTGCTCAACCCCAACCCCTCCTTTTTTTTAATTAACCTCTTCTCAGTAGAAGAAACAGCCATACTGCACCCCACTTTGAAATCTCTTTGATAACATTTGTGAGGAAATCAGTGTTTCTTATTTGTGAGTCAGCTTGCCTTCAAAGATACAGAAGAACATTTCAGAACAGCCGGTACTGTGCTTCGGACAACAGGTCTGGTTTGATTGCTGATCAGGCTAGGTGTCCTCAGACTGCTACAAAACCAGAGTCAGGGGAAAATGGTGAGTGAAGAACATTTAATACCTCTAAATTGCTTTCACTACTGTATTGTTAACTTGGCACCAAAATGAGCTTGGAATAGATCCTGGAGATTTTAATTGCTTGAAGCAATCATCTTGGCTATTAAGTCACTGGGGAGGATTCACTTAGGGGAAGCATACAGCATAGAGGCGATTATAACTGATCGCTGGTAGGTGTGAAATAATTCTTGTCTATAAAACATTTATTACCTTCCTTGAAGTTCTAGTACCAAAGTCATCACCATAAATTCAGCGGACACAGGTAGATCTCTCTAATGTGTTACTCCTTGCTTTAAAGAAGTGCATGGGAGGGCCATCAAACTCACAACACAGTATGTCCTTAAGAATGGGCACTATAAATAGCTAAGAAGGAGGGCAGTGAGTGACTGATTAATGAACTGTTGGGTAATCTATCAGTAAGAAAAACAAGATCCAGGTGTTTACATTCATTAGATGATCAGTTTCTGAAAGTATGAGAAACTTTGTCAATATCTGTGTGGGTAAGATAGGTTCAGATCTCCTCTGTTATGGGGCTGGTACAGCTGTAGAACACTTCTAGAGAAAAAATTCTGTAGGAGACTTGACAAGATGTTTCAAGGACTGCGTTTGGCAGCAGACGACCTTAGATGTATTGTTTGAGAGATAGGACATAAGACGTAAGAAGAGATAGCTAAAAATGTTTACAGTCAGACTCCTAAGCTTTATCATTTTTAAGTGTCTGCCACTTGGCAAGCTGTTGATCTTGATTTTCTTTTTCTTTTGTGAAAAACACAGAAACTGATCTTTGTTTTCACTCATTGTAAACTGGAGTTGCTCTGTGAAAGCCTCAGGATCTTGAGCAATTTACAACAGCTGAGGATCTATGTTGGGAAGAAGACAAGTTTACTGTAACCTGAGGTACCCCATGGGGAAAGAATGAAAACTGTCAGCAATTTTCACCTCTTCCTGCAAGGGATGACTGCTGGTGACCCCAACTCACAGCTGCTTTGGCTCTTCCACAGCTGCCTCACATCCAGTATTCCAGCTTCTTGTTGGTTGTTTGTTTGTGTTTTTTTTTAATACCCCAGGCATGTTGCAAGAACTGTCTCAGTGGACACGACAGTCCCAAAGTGATGACACAACGAGCTGAGCCCTCTTCTGCGTGGTTTGTCTGAGCCAGTGAGCCAGGCTCACTTCACCTGGCAGTCAGTCTTGCAGTAATGACAATTTATTTTCAGCAAATAAGCGCATGTTCCAGGCAGCCGTCCTAGTATCCTCAGGAGTTAGCCTCTGATCGAATGTGAATAGTTCCAGCTAGAGGAGCCTTACTTAGAACTAAGTCCCCTGTCTATAGGTATCTTGCCAAACACTGCAACTTTTTGTTGCTTTTTTTCAGAGTAAGTGTCTTATAAAATGCAATATGCATGAGAAAAGGAGAGAGATGAAAGCAGAACTGTAAAGAAGTAGGAGGTCCTCCAAGTCTCTGTGGTGACGTAGAGGGGAATTTACAAGGTCATGTTGAGCCTGATTAAAAATGTGCTGATGTGGAGAGCATGATGGGAATTCTCAGAGCCAACTGGGAATTGAGTCACTTGTCCATGCCTGCTGCTGCATCTGCCTGTGACTAATGTTAGCGGCTCACCTTTTTCTTCGTTTAAAGCAGTTGATGCGACCAATGCTGACTCAACTCCAGAGGCTGGAAATGTAAGCCATATTGAAGCCAGAGGTGATCTTGTTTCGATGCATGGGGTTTTATTTTTCATTGTTTGATTAGGATCACAGGCACATCAAAGGCATTGGAGAAAAAAAGGCATATTTTTTGCCCTTCACCAAAGGTCTTTGGGAATTTCAGATCTACGTAGGGCAGGAAGGAGGTGGTGAAGATGGGCTGGTTAATTTCCCCCCCCTCAGCCTCTCCTTCCCCATCCTTACGTTAGTTTGAGCCTTTCTGTAGGGAAAAGATAGGGGAAGGTGACTGCGACAGATGAAAGTGGTGTTAGTTATGTCAGCTGCTCTTGGAATTGTAGCTGAGGAATCCGCCTACTGAGAAATACAGCCAGAAAATAATCTGTCCCTAAGAGTTACTGCAGTCTCTGCGTAGGGCACCTGAAGAATCTTTTGAAGGGCGTCTTTTTTCTTATTACAGTAATATTTTTCAGGTTCACAAGGTGAGCGCTGTATATGGGATGCAGCTGGCTACAGTGATTAATGGCCCTTTCTGCTAAGTGTTCTTCCAAGATCCTTTGGCTTTTCATGTATTCAGCAAAGCTTATTTCCACTTAACTGTAGTCTCTCTTGGTGGCTTAGTGTCCATTTGGACCCTTATGATGTATATCTACATGCTAGTTAATCTCTGTTCATGTCAAGGGATCTGAGTATGTCTCTCTCAAATATTCCTCCTATGGTGCTTTCTGTCCTTGCTGCTCTGACTGAGATTCCAGATGCCAGTTATAGGGAGAAGGGGCTCTGTTCAGGACATGAGCATCAACTCAGATGTCTTTTAAAGAAGAAACTGTTGCTGAAGCTCTGGTGACTGGAGGATGTTCTGTGGATTAAGAGGTTGATTCTATATGGTGGGTGATGGAGTCAGCAGGTTGGGCATCAATACTGGCACCTTCTTGCTGCTGCTACAAAGAGTCTCTCTAGCAAGGTAGTTGTCAAGAGGTAACTGAAACTCTGTTGCCTTTGTATCATAGGATCATGGAATGGCTTGGGTTGGAAGGAACCTCAAGGATCATCAAGCTCCAGCCCCCAAGTATTCACACACCGTGGTCCCTGGTCACAGCTTTTTACTTGTTTGGTGGCACAAGAGAGGTGATGAGCTAAAGACTCCCCTCCCTGCTGGCAACACTGCTATCCCATCGCATGGACATTACTTGCTGTCCTCTTTCCTCTCTGGCTGTTCCCCACAGTAGCACTGCCCACCTTCTCATGCTGTGTTTCCTCCTTTTCAGGACTCCATGGGTTGCTCCAGGCCAAGTTCTCTGTCTTGCTTTATTCCTGGCCATCTCACTCACCTCCTCCAGAGCTTGACTCTGGCTGGTGAGTGTCTGCCTCTTCTTATCCTCATAACATCTTGTATCTGGTGCATGCAAACCTCTGCTGAAACTTATGTTTCCTAACTCGTTTCTTAACTTGGTTCTTCTCCCTTTGGATATTATTGTTAAGATGGCTGCCATACCACATCTGTTTCAGTGCGCAATGCAATTGCCAGTTTTGGTGAAAGCAGTGTTTGTGAGTGCTCACAGTGATCTATGATAATCCTATGTAACTACACAAAGGAGCCTCAAATACAGTTTCTGCAAAAGTGTCAGATTGAGAGATAATGAATTTGGTGCTAAATTGCCTTTGATTTGATGCTGTTAAGACTAAGGAGGAAACTACTGTCTCTGCTACCTGTCTCAATTTAGCTTTTGATCCTCTGCATGACCTTCAGGATAACATCTGAGCTTCCTGCACTGCAGCCCAGCCTTCATCTGGAGGTGACTGCTATGACACTGTCTGAAAAGTTTAAGCTTGTGATGTTGTTGCCTTTGCTTCAAGAAACAGAGTGAACTAACTGTAAATTGTTACAAGATACGAGCTTTGCTCCTTTTTCCAATCTAGGGTTTCATTTGTAGTGTATGTAGTGTTTGTGATGATACCTGGGGGATCTCTTTTTTCACACAGAGGGTGGTAACACACTGGAACAGGTTGCCCAAGGAGGCTGTGGATGCCCCATCCCTGGAGGTGTTCAAGGCCAGGCTGGATGTGGCTCTAGGGACCCTGGTCTAGTGGTTGGTGACCCTGCACATAGCAGGGGAGTTGAAACCTGATGATCATTGTGGTCCTTTTCAACCCAGGCCATCCTGTGATTCTGTGATTATTCTGGAACTGTACTAGCGTGTGTCTGGCATAGACACAGCAAGTGCACTTGTGTTTGATATTTGTATGGAGGGGGAAGCTGGAGGAAGTTAAAGACAAGTCAGGTCAGAGGAAATTTACAAAAAAGTGGGGAAGTCCCTCTGTTTCCTTCAAATCCCACCTGACAGACTCCAGTGCTGCTGTATTTGTTACTGCTGATGGTGACAAAGCCAGGGGGATGAGGTGGTTCAGAGCTTTTCATCCCACTTCTCTCACTTCTGTTCAGAAAAGACTGAATCAGGTAGAAAAAAAGATGGATTTGCGAACATTTGGCAGCCTTTGAAACCAGAGCGTAATTTTTCTATGTGCATGCACCTTTTCAGAGGTCATTGTTGTGCAACGGGGAGGTATTGCTCATGCAAACTGGGATGGCAATTTCAGCCCAATGGCTGGAATTCACATAACTGTCAAACAAAACGAGTCTGGAGCACAAGCGACAGTGGTTTCAGAAGGTTAAATCAGGAAGTAAACACCACTACGTGCTTTAGGCTTTAAATTGCGAATCATGAATGTCAAACACTTGAAGGTATCAGCACAGCTATTTATCACAAAACAAACAACTTAACTCACTGAATGCATTTACAGAGGTCTTGTTCTTCTCCCACGCTTGGCTTCCCGGCAGACTCAGAAGTACTTTTGTAAGGAAGGACTCCTCTGCTACAGAGTGGAGGGACGTGAAATGGCTGACACTGAATGCAGGTATTATTCCAGAGGTGCTCAGTAATGAACACAAGTATGCTCATCTCAAGACTGTGTTTATTTCCACAGCCTACCTGAAAGCCAAGTGCAGGATAGAATGTTAAGGTGAGAAAAGGAGCTGGGTTTTGCTGGCACACAGCAAAGCAGCTTCATGTGTGACTGCTGCTATGGCACAGAACAAGGGCAAGGGGAGCAGCAACAGGTCCCTGCATGCCTATGCCTATACAAGCTCTCCAAAATCTCATATCATCAAGTCCCCAGGTCTTCCATGTACAAGGTATGGCTTACAATGTCAGGTAAGTGTATACATCTAGAGCGTGGCAGCAGCCAGCGTGGGCTGCAGGCAATCTTAGGACATTGGGTACCACCTGTGGGGACACCAGAGATGACCATCAGCCCCTGCTCTTCTGCACCATCCCTCGCGTGGGTATGATTTGGAAGTCAGCCCCAAAGACAAGGCTGGGTGATTAGTGCATCTTTTAAACCTGAGCTTGTATCTTAATCAGTCTGATTTACTATCTGATTCAGCACATTAGCTGCAGACTGTGCAGCTTCCCAAGCTCCATGGTGTAATGAATATGCATACATTCAACAGTTGCAATTAGAAAGAAGCCGCTGCTGAGGAAAGCAGACAATCCAGGGTCTAATTCCAACCTTCAGTGGGAGACTAGCTTAAATACAAACCCCCACATTTGCCCTTCAAAGGAGTGGCTAATAGGTCCTAATGTGTTTAAGTGGCAAGGTTTGGGTCTATTCTAATTTTACCTGAACCAGTTTGCCTATTCCTCTGAGGAGGAAATCGAAAGTACAGAGCACGTACAGTACAGTACCTGTGCCAGTGTTTGCTTCGGGACTGACTGTTTGGGTAAGCTATCTCCTCTCACTGAAAGAAGAATTAATTATTAAACTTCAACAAAGTAGAAGGGTTAAGCCTTCCCTCTGGGATTCCCAGTGGGTAGATTCAGCATTATGCAATTGTCATGAGGATTTATGAGGCAGAAGCTCCTGGAATAACCAGGAAAAATATGCACAATTAAAATTATATTACTTCTCCCGTCCTTCAGCTTAACCCCTTGGTGGACTGTTAGCTGGAAAAGAATTTTCAGAGGCTTTTTAAAAATCCTTACACAAAATTGAAGCTATGATTTCTATGCTCAAACCTAGGGTTTAAGTTTCGCTGATAGACAACACAGTGATTCACAAAGAAACAGCATCACACAATTACTTCATATAAAACATTTATATTTAATATAAATCTGTCGAGCGTTCAAAAACCATGTGAGAGGTAATTTAAAATGCCTACAGAGTGGTAGAACATTGTGCTTTATTATATTCAGAAACAGAAAGCAAGAGCCTGACCTGCAGCAAATGAAATCTGAGCTCAACCTTCTCCGAATCTGAAGGAGGTAAAGGGAACGTACTGTTTTGTACCTTCTTCCCTTCATGTCACTTTCCCTCTCTTGTTCTGACCACACTATCCCCATTCTTTGAAGTCCTGCATGAATTGGGGCTGCAGATAGTTTTACAGGCTGTTGACCTCTTCACTAACATAGCTGTAAATGTCTGTCCCTGCATCAAAGTAATGTTTCTATTTTTTCATCTTGAAGTCAGCCCAAAAACCAAACCACCAATATACAGTGTGAGTAGGTCATGACAGCTCACCAGATTGAAGTGGTGACCAGTTACGGACCATCTGAGGTACACCTTCGGAATCATTCCTTGTCACTGGCTCCCAGTGACATACCTATCTGCTTCTGTGGGATATTTCTAATGTTTGTACTGGGGCGATGTGTTTATAAGACATAAAGTAAATGTGCATTTTGTATGTGGGATGTCTGTTATATAGAGAAGCAAAGTGGCACTTGTGGACAGGAGCTGAAATTTTGGGCCAAATCAAAATCTCTTTGCAGAATGTGGAATCAACTCCTTTACCCTTTCCTTTGGAAAGATTCTAGATGTCCCAGTAGAAGGGAGAACAGTGGCTCTTTACAGTGTGCTAATGATTCAAAAGAACAACAAATGTTCACCTCTCCTAGATGTCTTGTCCCACTTGTCTTCAGAGTCTCCAAGAAAATTAGCCATTCTCATAAAATCTGGACACTGAAAATTCATTCAAGCAGTCTGGTTTGGCTTTTGCAAAGCAAAATAGTGGCAAGAGGACAAGATCAGGCTTATAATGTCAGAATATTTTCTACTTAATTGTGACAAGATTCACTTCCCTACATAATATTTGCTGACTCTGCAGAGGTTTCTAACGCATGCTACTTGCATTTATTTATTTATTTATTTCAATAAAAAGACAATTGCTCTGTCTATTTGAAAATAAAGCAGAATTGGCCTGTTCACACTCCACCTCAATTGCTTGTCATTTTCCTGCTGCACAGATGGAGAGATGGAATCTATCAAAGTACAGTTTGGAAGTAAGAGCAGAACAAGCACTTCCAGCCCAGCCCTAACACCCGCTGTTATGCCTGATTGCTGTTTCTCTGGGACTCCATGGGAGATGAGGAGCTGTCAACTATCTGCTTGGATGCCCGTTTGCTGATGTGTGGACCTGGTCATAACACAAGTCACTCCATCTTATCACAAGCTGTTGGAAAGCTTTTGGCTGTGGCCAGTCTCAGAAAAGAGCAGGTAGGGAATTGACCAGTGGAAAAAAAAGAAACAACAGTAAAAAAAAGACTGAAAAGTTAGGTTGTAAGGAACAGAACGATGAAATGGATGTGTGTGAAAACTGCACTCTACAATTCTGACTCAGTGCTCCACTGGTTACAATACCTAGATCTATATTCATACCCAGTGTTGTTTATTAGATCTGCTTGTGCCTGGCTGTTGGTAGGATGGTAGAAGGAGGAGTTGCTTTTCTGTTGTTTGAGATGCTTGCTTACCTTTAGCTTAAGGAAAATAAATATGTTTTATGGAAAGGCATATACAGAATTAATTACCAAAGGGGGAAGAGAGAGATGGATGATGAATACAGTACAAGAAGAGGAGTATTTGGCAGATGCAGTGTTGGTCAATTTGTGCTCTCAAGTAGTTGCTGAGATGTCAGCGGAGGAAGGAAACGAGGGAACTTATCTCCAGGATTGTGCATAAAATATTAAGGCTGCCCTATAACCTTCTTCTATCCATTTCCTCCAAAATGAAAGTCTGAGTGGTTTGCAAAATCCTTTCAAATGAGCCTACCCTAGTTGAAAGACTCAGACGTACAGTGTGACAGGCTCTGAATAGCAGTAGGCATCGTACGTACCACTTGCTATTCGTTGTGTATGTGCTGTGCATGCATACGGTCAGCAATGAAACATGTGGATGGTAAATGAATGAAAAGCAGCCCATGAATTTGCTCCTTTTGTTTGTTTGTTTTCACAAACAAGGCAAGTGTTTTTATGCAAAACTTGCACATACTTCGTAAGCGTGAGAAATAATAACATGGAGCATTTGAAGGCAGTGTGTGTATTGCCTTGATAATTTTATTCTTTTTTTTTAGGGAGAACAATTATTTTTCTTCTTAAAAAAAGAGAGAGAAAACCCAGAACATAATAACTGCAATTGTTTCTTAAACAATCACAATTGCTTGGAAGGAGACCTCAAAATGAATCTATATCAGTATTTTTTGAACATGAATTCTAATGTTGGATAGAGGATGTTAGGCAGGGACTGAACTGTGGGTAAGGATGGCTGGCTCTTGGGTTTCTTAAATATAGTTGCAGGCTGGTCCTTTGCTGGGGAGCAGAGCAGCTGACATCCTTGGGTGGCATCTGGTTGGGGAGCCAGCCTCTGGGGACGACCAAAAGAGGCAGGATCCTACGGAAGTATCAGGAACCTTGGGTAGACATCAGTCTATCTGTATTCTGGTCTTTGCAAGGTCCCTTCTATTCTTGGGCATCTTCAACCCTCATGAGAGGGGTCCTCCTCCCCCTTCCTTTCAGCACCACACAGTGACTCAAAGTGCTTACCATAGAGTCACAGAATCATTAAGGTAGGAAAAGACCACCAAGATCACCTAGTCCAATCACCAACCCACCCTCACCATGCCCACTACCAAGTCCCTCAGTGCCACATTTACAAGTTTCTTGAACACCTCCAGGGTTGGTTACTCTACCACCTCTCTGGGCTGCCCTGTCCAGTGCCTCACCACTCTTTCTGAGAAGAAATTTTCCCTAATATCCAACCTGGGCCTCTCCTGACACAACTTAGGGCTATCACCTCTTGTCCTATTGCTGTTACCTCGGAGAAGAGGCTGATCTCCACTTCACCACAACCTCCTTTCAGATAGTTGTAGAGAGTGATAAGGTCTTCCCTGAGCCTCCTCTACTCCAGACTAAACAATGCCAGTTCCTTCATGTGCTCCTCATAAGACTTGTGCTTCAGACCCTTCACACCCCTAAGGTGTTCACCTACCATCCTCTGCAGGAATTGATTATTCTTATTTTATGGTGAAGTACTGCTACTCTTTCCTTGTATAGAGCAAGTAACTTCCATGGGAAAGTCAGTCAGTATCACTCATTTCGCCCTTTAGGAGAATAGGATCCCAGAATCCCAGAGGAGGTGTGCGCCTTGCATGGATTATATGAATCCATGGCAGTGTTCACTGCTTGCAAGAGCTGAACTCTTGGATGTCTTTCCTCACCACCAGCTCGTGTTATCCATCAGTGGTGCCTGGCACTTCGCAACAGGGGAATTGTTACTGAAGCCTGCACGGCTGGCTGCTCCCGGTGCTTCAGCACACTCCCCCTGTACGCATAGAGACTGACGGATGCATACCCTGTTGAGTGTTATTGCTCTCTTAATGCACTGCAATTTTTCCCCCAATATCCTAACTGAGAATGATCATTACTGTTGAACATTCTTTTTCCATTTGCTGCAACCCATGTTTATTTACAGGAGCACATTTTGCATTAGCTGTCGCTCCATTCTAACTGAAATTGAAGTTTCAAGCTCACAGAACAATAAAAGATATAAATTAGCCATTGTAATTAACTGAATGTCATGAGTGAGCTTTCAAACTCCTGACTCTGTCAGACCCTAATTACACAATATGCACACGAGACCTCCAACATCTTGGCCCTCCTGCTTGTGCTGGGGACTGGGCCCTGCCTCTGTCACCGTCTTGCCCCAAAGACAGCACTTCCTACCATGGGCACCACATCCCACCTGGTGCCAGGCCAGCAGTGTAGAAGGGGAGGTTAATGCCCATGCCCACACTAACCACATTTTATCATGGTCTAGCACCATCCTTGTTTGACTCTATGAGCAGGTCCAGAAGGGGAGGAGGAGAGGGAATTGCTTTTTTTTTCTAGGAAAAAGAATGAAAGAAGGTTATTGCCAACCTGTGCTGCTTTGGAGAGAAATCCGTGCTGCTGCTGAGGTTGTCTGTTGTCCCTTTCTATTGGGTTCCGACAGACCTTGATCTGGTTTCAGAGGAGGGGGGCAATTTTCTGCCAGAGCCCCCTGCAGCCCCCAGCCTGGAGCCATCCAACCACCACAGGTGTTCACCAGTACTGCCCTCAATGTCCTGAGCCTGCTGTGGCTGTCATGTTTTACTTCTCTCCTCAGGCTCTGGCAAACCTGGAGAGGATCGCAGTGGTGTTGGGCGTGGGTGATGCAGGTCAGAGGCAGTGCCCAACCTCCTGCAATCAATGGTGTGTGGTGCAGCCCTCTGTCCTTTTGACAGGAGGTGAATTGAGGCAGGCCAAGAGGCAGGAACACTGCTCGTGTTTAGGTGAAGGTAGTCAATAAATCTCTGGAAGGTGAGTTAAAGCTAACATCATGCTCATGTTATAGACTAGAGAAAATCAGAGGGAGGAGAAGTTTATAGAACAGGCAATATATATCTCCAGATCAGGAGCTCCCTGGGGGAAGCAGGCTGTGCTTAGGGGCTGAACCCTTGAGGCAAGGTTCAACAGGGGCTTGGGCAGCTTGTTAACAAAGAGAAGCAGAGAGAGTGACCTCTTGCAGCTTTTAAAATCCCAGGTGGATATGTAAACATTTTTCTGCTCTTTCTTACCTCTGTCTTTGGGCTTTGAAATGCTAGATCGGTATTTGAATCTGTGTAACTCACCTCTTCCTTTATTTTTACCTTAACTTTTGTGGGGTTTTTTTGTTGCAAGGTGGTGTCATGGCAACAGACCCACAACTAAGATGTCCATGTCTAGATGTCAAGCAACCCTTACAGAAGCAAGTTACTTGACTCTTCCCACAGCTCTCTAGAGAAACAAATACCACTTCCTAGGGTGCTGGAGAGATTTCTTGACAAAGCTTCACAGTGAAAAGTTGAGAAATGATAATTCACGTTTTCCAGGAGATTAGCTCATTAACGCTTGCTGGTGGCTCCTTGGCATGCAGTGTGGAGGTGGCAAGAGAGCATGAGGTTTAGCATGGTCCCGAAAGGTCAGAAAACTGCTCCACCTGTCTAAATCTTTCAGAGAATGGTGATCTGTTTTGATAAAATTTTGGGTTTAAGAAAATCTGCTGCATTATTATATGGCTACTTTCTATGATACTCCATTATACGTGTATTATTGTGTTATATTAGTATTTTGTACTGAAGTGTTTTAATGCTACCAAAACAAGTAATTATTTTTTTACTGGAGAAAATGATTCACAAAACAAAATGTTCTGATGACTCCAAACCATTTTTTCCTGTTTTTTCGTTACAAAGGAAATCTGAGAATGCAACTTTTTTGAAGAAAAATCACACTTTGTATATTGAAATTCATGACTAGGGCTATTGTAAGACTGTACTACATGAACCCTCAAAAGATTAACAAGCATTTAAATCAAAGCTGACTGAATAAATTGTAATGAATAATTTATTCAATTAAACTCTCTTCTATTTTCTCTTTAGCAGTTTGTCTACTAATAGATTGTGACTAATTTTGTTGTCGTTTGAAATATTTTACAAATAATTTCTGTAAATTATTTGATTAAGAAAAATATCAAATTTGTCAGAACTTGTAATCATCACGTAGAATTTCAAAGGGAATTTTACGGTACCACAGGACGTAGCTATTCTTGAACAGTTTTTAACAAAAAGGAAAATATTATCTAAACTCCAGAGGTGCTTGAAATAATTTCAAAGTTCTAATATCCATTGATATTTATTGTATGTAAGGAAAATAATATCTAAGAGTCTCATTCTGTAGGTGGATGTTCAAAAGTAAGTCATCAGATGCATTTGATATTCAAATTTCCTTGAATTTGTTTGCATTCACAAGATGCATAGCATCTGTATTTTCTCTCATTGGATGATCTCCATTTTCCAGATGATTTTTCTCACATTTAAAGTCACAATGTCCAATGACATCTTAAAAGTCAGTGTTTCAAGGAAAACATCTGCCCTAAATTCTTGCACTGGCATTTTTTGCTGTGAGTAAAAATGAATGAAGGTCTTCTTTTAATGTATCAGGTCTGGAAAGTTTTCATGTTTCAACTTCACTTACGGTAATTCCCGAATGAAGTAGAAGGTGTTTATTTTGGAAAGCTGCACACCTGAAGGTATTTTTCAATAGTGGGAGATAAAAAGGTGATTTCCTGTGCTTCCTGTGTTCTGCTGTGACTGGTAGGTACAGCAATACATATTCCTAAAAGCCAGTTCCAATTCTCTTGTGAGCACTAGAGTCTCTCCTTGAAGCTCTGTGATACTGATCCTGTAAGCCCTTAATGTGAAAACTCATCCCGTCCATGAATAATTTGCCGAATACACTCAGATTTCAGCACGTATTCTTTGCAAAGCATAATTGGCACCACAGAAAACTCGCTGGGCATGGAGGAGTCTTTCATTTCAGACTCTAATCAGAGATATTTTGAAAATGCTGCCCCCTGCCTTATAATTTTATGATGTTTTCACTAATACATGAAAATATTGCCCCTAAATATGAAGCTTTCTAAGGATTTATCTTCCTTCCTAAGTTCAGTTGCATAAAGCAAGATTGCATTTTAACTGTGTACACAGAATTTTGATTAAATGGCTAATTTAGCATTACTTTAAAGTCTAATTTTAATTGGGGCTTTGCTAGAAGCTAGAATAATTTTTCTTCCTTCTTTCCCCATTAACTCTGATGTGAGTTGAAACGCCTTTGTGTATTACCATAGCCTATTCCATAGAGCTAAAATAATTAGCATGAGTGAACAGAGATAGGCTGCAGTGTCCCTCCTGAATGCCAGTCCACTATTCCTACACCTTGGATACTTCTATGTGACTTTAAATGCTCCTACGCAGCTTGACTCAGCTCCCTGAAACAGAAATAGTTCCCAGCAAAGACAGTTCTTGGTTTTTCAAGCAAAAATGCCCCA
>PPHD01006485.1:0-11691 GCA_002909625.1 Bambusicola thoracicus
TTGCCGAACAAGGACTCTTGGCTAGATTTCTTCCGTGGTTGAAGCTTTACTTAAATACCAGTTTAATATGTAATATTCTTTCTCTTTTAAGCACCCAGTTGAGTGAGGCCCTCTGTGGAGTCCAGAGTATCTGTTCTTGGTGGATTTCATTGTGTAAAGCTGTTGTGGGGGTTCTGACCCACAGAGCGTCTTCTTAATTTTCTGTCTTTTGAAAGGAAACTGGGGTTATTTAAGAAATAATCTTCATAGTCCTCTCCTGGGCTGTGGGCAGCATGAAGGCAGGCCTGTCAGGAGCTGCCTGAAGCTGTTTGGTTGGCTCAGAACTGCTGTTGGAGGCAGGCCTGGCAGGCTGGACTCCTCATTTTCCCCCACCTTTACTCCTAGAAATAACTTGTGAGGACACGTACTCACTCTGGGAGTCCAAAGATTTCTGACATCTCCCTTTTCCCAGTGCTGGATAGTGGGCACCTGGCCACACTGTCTCTTATTTTGTGTTTTTTGGGGAGCATGAACAGTTAACCAGCTTGTATGTGAGAGAGGGGGCTGGGCTTTGGCATGGATTTAGGAGAGTTAGTGGGTCAACTGCCACTCTGCCACAGGGTCTTCTGTATGGTCTCAGCAAATTGTTGTCTTTGGTGCTGAGAACAACAAAGCTGCTGTATCTAGAGGAACAGGGTTGTGAGGGAGTTGTTGCTCCTTATCCTTCTCTGGGAAGCTGGTGAGTGCTGGCTGTAGGAAGTGTGGGAAGGTAAGTAGGAGGAAGGCATGGGGGAGGGTGTATGTATAAAGCAGAGCCTGTACGTTGCCCGTTGCAGAACAGTCCCCTTTCTTCCCTTTGGTGTATGTGCAGCTATGGGTGAGTACCAGAAAAGGAGAGATTCACTCTGTCTCACACATCATCGTAATAAAAAGACGGGTGGGGAAAGGGAATTAGCTGCATATCACGGTAGCAAACAAGACACAGAAATAAAAGCTCTGGCTGGCAGAGGAAGACTGCAGTTTGGGTCACCAGCATCACTGAAGGGCTTTGTTGCAAAGGGGAAAGCAGTGTCAGCGGTGCTTTCTTCCATTGGCTAAATGAGCTGAACTGACAAGAGCAAAATCCTGTGCTTGCCTCTGTTTGAGCCTTGCCTGTGGGGTTCCAGCCCCATGCTCCCAATGCAAGTTGAACTGGAGCTGGCCAGGTTCCTGGGCTGTAATGACATTCTTCAACCCTTCTCTTTTCAACTTCCAGGCACATCAGAGCAAAAAGCCCCTCTTGAAGAAAGGGTCAGTGCTAGGCAGTTACCTGCTGGACGACAAGCCGGTCAAACGGTTAGATGGGCATCTGTGTTGTGTCCGTGGTGTCATTCTGTGCCCGCTGGAGCACTCTGTCAGTCAAACTGTGTCCCTTGTCTGGTTCCATGCCTCAGTGCTATCTGTCTGTCTGTGGGAACGTGGGGGAGATAAAGCTCAACTGTTGGCACGAAGTGGTGTGGGCTCAGCATGAAACTAAGGATGCTGCTGTTGGTGAACTTTCCTGTGGTGCTGGCCCTCATCTAGGAGTGTGTATGGGACAGGAGGCAAGCAGGGCTGCCTCTGAGCCGGGCAGCTCTGTTAGAATGCCTGGATGATCTCCAAAGCTGTTCCTCCTCAGGCAGAAACCCTGTCTGTTGGTGTCTCGTGCCAGGGCTTGTGTCCCTGGGGCATGGGAGAGGGCAGGACTTGCACAAGGCTGGAGTTCTCTCCAGCAGCTGAAAGCCCCGAGGAGAAGGCCCAGCTCCAGGTGGGTCTGTCCTGCCCATCTGCCTCCATACCTCTGCAAATGCTCACCTGGCACACCAGGCCTTCTGGCCAGCCAGGACAGACAACCTTGTCTGTGTGGCCTATGCCTTTCTTTGCCACTCTATGTGCAGACAGTGCAATGTTTTCCACAGCCATGTATGCATGCTTGCCTTAGCTGTGCTGGCATTAAGCATTGGCCATTGTGAACTATGTGCCATAGATGCCTGTGTTGGCCAAAAGCCTGGTTCCTCAAAGAGGCCAGCTACTGAGCAGCTATTTCTTGCAAAGATGCTGCTAGTGGCTGCTGGCACAAACCAAATAGGAAGGCTTAATAAGAACAGAAGTCTGGCAGGAGAGTATTTGTTGGTTCTCTCTCTTTCGCAGTGCTGTCATACCACGTTGCTGGAGACGCATGAATTAACTGCATTAGAGATGGAATCACTTCAGAAAGTCTTGTCTCTCTTCCCTGAAGAGGCTTTTGAGCTTCAGCCCCTCATTGCAGCTAATTCTACTTGCCCTGGGAGATGGGGACTGATCCCCAGAGCCTGAGCCCAGGAGGATGTGTCTGTCTGTGCTTCATAGGGAGAGGTCCCACCTGTCCAGCTCTGGCCTGGCATGCGAGGCAGAGGCAGAGAGGATGGCCAGGGATGTGAACACCACCTAACAAAAAAGTGCAGGCTTGGCGGCAGGTGAATCTTGCAGCCTTGGTGGGGTGTAGCCACCGGAGAGTTGTTGCCTTGATTCCTGCACTAGTAGCAAGTGAAAAAAATTGTGTAGTGAGGTGGGGTGCGCTGCCTCTGTGCAGAGTGTCTGCAGTAACCCTTTGGTCTCTCCTTCCAAATGGAATCTGGTGGCCAGCAAAAGTATTGGAGGTCTCTGATGGGTAAAACCTTTGAGCTGTGAGTCTTCTCACTCTCTACTAGTTCTTTCACCACACAAAGCCAAGGCAGACCAAAGACAATTCCTTGCTCCTTGGCAATGATTGCGGCAGTTTGAATTTGCTAAGTCTGCTCCTCCACTTACCATGTCCAGCTGCTGAACTGCGCAGCAGCTTTGTTTGTGTGGTCAGCTCAAGCACCCTGAGCGAGTGTGCTTGCTGCAGTTTGTACACCTGTGACAGACAGGACTGTCAGCAGAGGGCAGTAACATGCGTGCTCACTGCATGCTGCGTCTTAAGGGTGATCAGACAGCCCCCGCTCTCCTTCCTGCAGCCAAAACCTTTTTCACTAACCTGCAAACCGTTGTTATTTTAGCATTGTATTTTTAAATCTTTTTTTTTTTTCTGTTGCCACCTTTGTATACTTTGCCTCATTTTTCAGTGCTGGGAAAAATCCAGAAGGTGGGAATTTTCAGTTAAAATGAATGAAATACGTGTCAGCACATGAGCACAGCATAGCTCCAGGGAGCTCTTTTCTCCCAGGGGTGCTGTTGATGCCTTAGTCACAGGGAGCAAATTCATGAGGTAACATTCCTGCAAGTGTTGCGTATGCACTAATTGAGTCATACTGGGTGTTTTGGGAATTTGCAACCCCCTCCTCCTTCTCTTCCCCCGCTTCCAAACCCCATTGTGGTGCCTGTGGGCTTCAATACAGACAACTGGCCTCTGCGGACCTTCCTGTCACCTTCCCAGTGGATATGGCAATGGAGGAACCCAACAGGAAGAGCTGCAAATACTTCTCAGGCAATGGGGCATGGCTGAAGACAGGAGAAGGAGGCAGCACGAACTTTGCAGAGGAGAACAGAGACCAAGAGTCAGTGAGAGCAGTGAGAGCAGATGCTGAGAGGCTGAAGATGGCTTTGAAGAGTGACGCTGACTGTAGAAAAAATGCAGATGGGTTGGATGATGCTCCACTGTCTCCAAGAGGACAGCCTGTTGGCACTGAAACCAGGGTGAGTCTGAGTACTTAGTGTACAGCCTCAAACGCCTGCTAGTGGGGGCTTTTCCCATGTAACTGCAGCTCCGTAGATTTGTAGTACATTTCCTGGGGTTTTTTTTTTGTGATTTAATACCTAAATCAAACCACAGCCTGTGACTGGGCTTTTATAAACTGCATCTCTTTCTTCCATTGTAGCTCCAGGTGCTGGAACCTACCACTTGTTCCCCCGATCGTATCTTCAAAGTTGTGTTTGTGGGGAACTCCGGCGTTGGTAAGAGTTCCTTCATCCATCGCTTCTGCTATGACAGGTTCTTCACTGATCTCAATGCAACTATCGGTAAGAAATAGAGTTCCAAACTCATCTGACTGAGGAGAATGAAGGATTTGGTCTGGAAGGGGTTATTTTTGTTTTCTGTCACTTTAACCCAGACATCTTCTAGCTCTTAATCTGAATGAAGGTTGAGGAGGTGATCCTCCCCCTCTGCTTGACCCCAGTGAGACCACACTTGGGGCACTGTGTCCAGTTCTGGGCTCTTCAGTTCAAAAAAGACAGGGATGTTCTTGAAGGAGTGCACTGGAGGGCCACAAAGATGATAAAGGGCCTGGAGCATCTCCCTTACGAGGGAAGGCTGAGTAACCTGGGTCTGTTCAGTCTGGGGAAAAGAAGACTGAGGGGAAATCTGATAAATGTCTATAAATATCTGATGGGACGTGGGAGACAAATTGATGAGTCCAGGTTCTTCTCAGTGGTGTGTAGCAATAGGACAAAGAGTAATGGCCTAAAACTTGAACACAGGAAGTTTCATACAAACATGCGGAAGAACTTCTTTGCAGTAAGGGTGACAGAGCACTGGAACAGGTTGTCCAGAGAGGTTGTGGAGTCTTTTCTGGAAATATTCAAGACCTGCCTGGATGCTTACCTATGTGATCTATTGTAGGGTACCGACTTAATAGGAGGGTTGGACTTGATCTCTTGAGGTCCCTTCCAACCCCTGCAGTTCTGTAAAGTTGGTGCCTCTTCCAGCTTTGAGTCAATCTGGCAGTTTTCCTGCACTAGTGTTGATCTTGCTCTTGTTATGTCCTTGACAGGTATTGATTACCAGGTGAAGAGTCTGATGGTGGACAACACCCAAGTTGCTTTACAGCTGTGGGATACAGCTGGACAAGAAAGGTAAAGGATAGACTCATGGGAGTGATAATTCTTGGCAGAGGGGCAATGTAATTTTTGGTGATGGCTCCTCATTTGAAATCCTCCGTTTTGAAAAGCATGGGCCATCATAAGAAGATGTCATCAGCACTGTTGCAGAAGATCAGAGTAGCAGAGGACACGCTTAATATTCATCTACAGTACTACTAGAAATGAAGGCCCACCACAACCTCATGTAATTTATACTTCATGTAGAATGTACTTTGAAGCTTAGGTTCAGAGGCATTTTCAAGGAGGTTGTTAACCACAGAGCCTGGCAAAAATAAGTATAGGCTATTTAATGCTAAATATGGTATGGGACCAAGCTTTGAGGAGGCAGCTGAAGTCATGGAAATATTAAAATCCTGAGCTGTGCCAAGTGAGTGGGGACGCTGCCTGCCTCACTCAGGTAGATCATACAGACTTTTGGGAAGTGCACTAAGTAGTGTTTTCTATTGCAAGGCAAACTTCCAAACTCATGCTAAAGAAATAATGATTTCTATTTCAAAAGGCCACTCTGTTTTGTTTTTAGTGCTGTTGCTGAACAGGAAGTTTTCATGACATTAAATGAGACACTTCTTTAAGACCAGGTTGCATTAGAGTCCAAACTCAATATCGTTGTCTCCGCAGAAGGCCAGCATGCCTCTGAAGTATTAGCAGGTCTTAGGTATGTACTTGGAAGAAAGAACTTGGCTCAGTGCTGATACTGAGTAGGAAGAAACCAAAACTTTTCTTACTTCTAGAGAGATATAAGTTACTTCTAACTGGATGTGTACAACTGAATGTCCTATAATAGATAGAGGAGCTTCTTGTGCAGGGGAGAACTCCTTAGTGATTCCCCTGAGTCTGGTTCATGCCATATTTGACATTCTTTTCTGGAGCATCTAGCATGTCCTGTATTTCCAGAGGTGCGTCTTGACTGCCAAAGATACAGTGTGCTTTCTCAGCTGGGGTGGCTGCCAGAATGGCATGCTCTGGGTGCAGTGAGACAGTACAGGCTTCAGGCAATCAGCTGAGGAGTTCAGGAGGGTCACTACTAGCTGCAGGTTTTCTTGGCTCTTAATAGGAGAGCTTGTTAGCCTGGGCAGGGTGGAAATCCACAGCTGTCTAATGAGATCTTGGTACTGATGCTGCATTTATTTCCATCAGTTTTCAGGCAATATGATGACATGGCTTTATAACAAACTGCTTAGAGGTTTTAAGCATTTTTTTTTTGTTTATTTTAAATTGGAATTTATTCCCAAAATACAAGTCTGTGGTTCTAGCAGGAACCCACAGGACGATGTAGATGTCTGGTGGGAATTTCACCTGGAAATTGTTTCTAACATCTGAATTTATGCATGACAGTATTGCTTTGTAGATTTAAAATTGGGAGTGGACTGTATTGATGCTGAGATCTTAATTGCAGTTTGAGCAGCACAGGGGCAGACATTATGCACATAGTTGATTCTGTGCTGCAGCTTTATCTACAGATTCTTCCAGACTGTAGAAAAAAGTTCATGTTCCTGCTTTCTTAGCACCATGTGTTTGGAAACACTCCTTACTCATGGCTGCCTGGCCTCCTGCACAGATGGGCTCTGAAAAGCCCAAGGATTTAACTGAATTGTCATCAGTTTGTACACCAGCTCCAAGGGATACGTCTCATGCACAGGCCTTGCAGGGAGCACTAGAAGCCAGATGATCATGTTCTGTTTCACGTCATTACACCGTCGTGGTTCTGAGAGTGCCTTTGTTTTTGTTGGGGCTCAGGTTCCGGAGTATCACCAAGCAGTATTTCCGGAAGGCAGATGGGATTCTGGTGATGTACGACATTACGGCCGAGTGCTCCTTCATGGCAGTGCGGAACTGGATGAGCAGTGTCCAGGTGAGAGTGGGGCTTTGACTTTCTATTGCTGGCAGAGCTGCCTGTGCCTTGCTCTGGTCTTGCTCTGATGGCCTGTCTGGGAGCAATGTTCCTGGGGGCCTCAGGAGGTCCTTGGGAAGATGGATGCACAAAGCAGATGTTAGGGGTACTGCCTGTGGTAGTGTGTGTGGAACCAGGGGCTTGTTGAAGGTACGATGGCAGCCCATTAAATGAGAAGGGACGTTTCTGTGGCAGAAAGTAGTGGAACCTGCCAAAACAGTGGTATGTGTAAGCAGCTGGTGTGTGCTGGCAACATCTCCAAACAGCAGTTGTTACCCCTATGCTCAGGTGAGGAAATCTCCTGGTATCTAGTCTGTGTGCAGGAAAGAGGTTTGGCCCTGGTGCACCTGAGCTCAGTTCTGCAGCATGTACAGCACTTCACACAACCACATCCTGACTCCGTTTGAGTTTTCTAGATGACTCTCTAGAAATAGCTTATACTGGAAGTAGCTTATACTAGAAATAGCTTGATTTTTTTCTTCATTTGCTGTAACTTTAACAGTTGATCTTTGTTTGCTTGTTTTCCTTTGTTGACTGTCTATCAATATTACAGTAATTTCCCCTCCTTTTTTAATTTCCAAATTCTAAGTGAAAAACATTCTTCTGTGACTTGTGTCTGAAACTAAAATACCTCTGTATCATTTAAATACGTTGTGTACAGGTGGCTCAGAGTTGTAGGGAAAGAGCCAAGAGTGGTTTTGCTTTGAGATCATGTTGAGTGTCAAAAAACAAGTCCTAAATAGAAAGAGTAAGCATGGGTTGGAGGTTTCTAGCACTTAAAGGCCTGCTGTGAAGCTTACCTATTTCTCTAGACTTTAATAGATCAAAGGTTAAAGTTTTTCCAAACTAGCCTCTGGAAATCAGGCTCCTTTCAGGAGGGTTAGACTGAGCACACAGAAAAACAAGCACCCAAAATCTGTAACTTTAATAATCTCTCATCTTCTCTTTCTCTCATCTTGGAATTTTTCTTGCTTTGAAACCTTAGCTGTTCAGGTACTGTAAGTACTCCAGAACAGTCAAATTTGGAGATAACTTACAGCCTTATTCTGCAGTCTTACTGCGATGATGCTGTAGTGGAACACAGGGGGAGTTTCAGCTAAGATAATGGGCTCCAGGAGTTGCCTAGGAATAACAGATAGCACAGAGACCCCATGTCAGCATTGAAAGCTGCTTAGCCACTTACAGTGCCCTTCAGAAAGTGATGATTGAGTTTAGGGATGGCACATCAGATGAATAGTATCGCATGCACACCAAAAAAGTTTTAACTGAAGAAGTCCTGCCTAGTCTTAAATGTAGTTTGCCCCATGAAACTGTTGGACTTTTCTTTTGTCTCCTTATTTCCCAGAGAAGAACTTCTTCCCTGCCTTTCCTCTCAGCATCCCAGCTGTACTCTCCAACCATTTGAAATATATTCCCATGGTTTAAGCTTCCTTTCACAAATCCCTGGGGCTGCTTGAGGAATAGCCCTTAAATGAGCTTAAAAAAGCATATTTTTTTGGCAGCTCCTTCATGGCCCCTAATCCTGCTGCCACTGAAGTCAGTGGCAATGCTCTTGTTTCATGTGATCTGGAGCAGGACCTGCTCCAAGGAATTTCTGTCCCTCAGCTGAGTCTCTAGGGTGTTCTGCTCTGTTTCTTTTGCAGGAGGGCATTGAGGATGGAGCTGTGGTTTTTCTGCTTGGAAATAAAATGGATACCGCAGGGAGAGAGACTCGGAGTGTACCCAAGATGGAGGGAGAAAGGCTGGCGAAGGTGCGTCTCTGTGCTCTCCTGCTCTACTTGCTCTACAGCCTCTCTCCAGCTGTGAGCTGGACTGGTCAAGAGCCCTTATTGAAGCCATTTCCCAGTAGGGTACTTTCCCTCTCAGCCCTCACTCTGATACAAACATGTACTGATGTTCCTCTGGTACCTGCCTGGCCTCCTCCCTGGCTGCCTCTATTTGTATGCCTGCTGCTACCTTTATCCTCTCATCCCTGGGGGTCCTGTGGGGAGGGGACAGGGTTTCAGAAGTTCTCCCCATCTTTGGGACTTTGCAGTACAAAGATAAGGCAGTCCACTTATCCCAAAGGGATGGTGTTTCTTCCTAAACATCTCCCACCTTTTACCTTCTGAACGCTCTGTCTGGGCCTTCTTTTGCTGAAGGTGTATCTCATGTTCTGGCAAGGTGGGTACAGCAGTAGCAACTACATTGCTGGCCCCATGTGCTGCCACCAGAGTTTCTGGTGGCAAGGTGGGTCAGTGCCCAGGGGTGTGGATGAATGCTGGGGGAGTGTTGGCAGCTGATGTTGGTGCTTGCTGTGTTCTTTGGCAGGAATACAAGGCTGTCTTCTATGAGTGCAGCGCTTTGACTGGCTATAACATCATGGAACCCATGCTGCACATGGCCAGGTTAGTGATGGGAGCAGTCGGTCTGGGGTATTTCCCCAGCTGTAGATCACTGGTGGGCTCTCCTAGGGAATGGGCAAGAAGAAATGTCAGATGCTGACTTTTTGCTGTGTCAATAAAAAGACCTGGAGCAATAGGCTCTTCCCCACTGACTCCAGCGCCCTG
Organism: Bambusicola thoracicus; assembly: GCA_002909625.1. NCBI lineage: Eukaryota > Metazoa > Chordata > Aves > Galliformes > Phasianidae > Bambusicola > Bambusicola thoracicus. The sequence continues at coordinate 9,280 of PPHD01006485.1, forward strand.
TCTTCTGTGTCTGGAGAGTACCAAGAATAGACTGGATGTCATCGCATGCAAATCTTCCTCTGGCAGAGCTGGCTGCTGAAAGATCAAGAGTTTAACTTGAATATTTCATCACAAAACTTTGTGTGCTATCCCAAATTTAACTTGGTGTGCTGTTGCAAATTTTAAGTTGGCACTTTCAATCTGAAATCTACGTGCATCTCTAGGGAGCTGTTCATCCATACAGAATGTGATGTTTTGGAAGTAATATTTTTACTGCTAAGGACAAGGAAGAATAAAACACGTTATAAAGCTGAAGGAAGTTTGCATTAAGATTTTTGGTTTTTCAAAAGAACTAGTGTTTGGTTTTTTTTTTAAAGCCTTTGAAATGTTGTAAGAAAAATATCCTTGTTTTCTTTTATCTCTTCCCCTCCTGCTGTATCACCTCTGTTAAGCTCACAGCAGGACTTAGGCGTTTATTAACTGTGATGATTTAAGTAGATAAATCTTGTCTCCCATAGCACGTGCTTTCAACATGTTTTATTACCATGCTGTTGCCAGGCATTGCCCAGAGAAGTAAAGTGAGCAGCCTGAGATTCTACCATCAGTGCTGGAGCTTGAAATCAAGTTGCAGGCCACTTGTGTCCAGTCTGGTGTTCTGACTACACCGTGCTGTCCATGTTCAGTTCCTTTCTGTTTCCTTGGAAATCCATGCTCTTTTTCTGTGTGCGGTTTATCTTGTCCAGCTCCCACAGACAGCCCTGGCTGATGGGAGAGCAAAGGATACAGTCAGATGCAGGAAGAGCTGAGTAGTTCGATTTTGTTCTTGATCTGTGCTGCTTGTTCCAGGTTGCTGACAGCACAAGAAGACAGGCAGAGGGAGAATGCCCTGCAACTGGAAGATGTCAGGAGGAAAGGGTGCTGCACATAAGGAACATCAGTATGTCAGCAAGAGCCAAGTGTCGGCACCGCTTCGTGAAGCTGGGATTCCTTCTGAGCAAGTTGAACCTCATGGTATCAGCTCTGCAGAGATTTAGGGAAGCTGCAACTTTTCCCTATCTGGGAATTTCAAGGCACTAAATCAGGGCAGAATGTGCATATGATCTGTACTGTTCCCTTCCCCGCCTGCATGTCCAGGCCTGGTCATTGGAGGCCTCTGATTTCTTGGGGGAATTTGGCAGGCCTTAGCAAATGGCACAGACTGGGTCTTCTGGCCAGAGGCATCGTTTTCACGTAAAATGATGAAGTCTTCTTCCTTTAGTTTCTGGCAAAAAGGTGGTCTAGCAGCAGAGGGGAGGACGCAGTGGGTGATGTGTTAAATTGATTATTTTAGTGTAAGAAACAAAGAGATGATTTTAAACTTGGGCTAACTCTAGGCAGTGAATCCTTCTCTCTAAAAGCAGCATCTTCTTGGTTCTGTGACAGCAAAGCCCAGGTGACAGCCTGCTGAGGTAGATAGGGAAGACTTTGCCTGCTCTTGTAAGATCTGGATCAGGCTCTGCGCTTGGTGGGAAATCTGGTTTGACTTGCCAAGATTGTAGATAACTGATTCCATGTGTGGATATAGCACGAACTGCTAAAACCATTAATCCCACTGGCTTTCTTCACTGTGTTACCGTAATGAACTTTGCCACTCTCCTTCCTGTACTGTTCACAGAACATAGAGCAGTTGCCCTGGGACTCACAGGCGACCGTTGTGCTGGCACGTACTGCTGTTCCATAACCTGTTGTGGGAGCTGTGCTGTATCTATTGTGGGCCATGTATAGCCTGTTCTAAGGTTGAATGCTGCCCGTTTCCTCCCATTCTTTTATTCTTTCCTGAAAGGCGTTCAGCAGTTAGGTGTGGACATATCCGCGGTACTGAAATGTGCCCAGATCCCACCCCGCTGGCCTGAAAGCAGGGCTTTGAAACATATTTGGGCTGGAAGCATGAGGCAGCTGCCTCAGCAGCAACAGGTACAAAGTGAAATTTTTGCTTTCGCAGTGACCTTGTGCAATAACTTCAATTTCCTTATGCAGGGCCTCAGCAAGAAAAGGGCTGCACCTATTCCTGTTAGGAAGGAGCTTGTTTTTCACCATGGAGTGGTGTAAAGCAGAATGAGAAGAAGTGATGGCTGAGGTAGGAACTGGCCCCCATGAGCACATCTCTCAGCTACCTTGGCTCTGNGTTGAATGCTGCCCGTTTCCTCCCATTCTTTTATTCTTTCCTGAAAGGCGTTCAGCAGTTAGGTGTGGACATATCCGCGGTACTGAAATGTGCCCAGATCCCACCCCGCTGGCCTGAAAGCAGGGCTTTGAAACATATTTGGGCTGGAAGCATGAGGCAGCTGCCTCAGCAGCAACAGGTACAAAGTGAAATTTTTGCTTTCGCAGTGACCTTGTGCAATAACTTCAATTTCCTTATGCAGGGCCTCAGCAAGAAAAGGGCTGCACCTA
>PPHD01006485.1:11721-24469 GCA_002909625.1 Bambusicola thoracicus
TATAGCTGCTGCTGTGCCTCAGCGTGAAGAGCCTTTCTTTCTCTTTTTTGTAGCTCAATAGTTTTAAAAGCTTTGTGGGTTTCTCCTTGACCCTATTTTTTACATGTCTTTGAAATCTTGGGCACAGTATGTGATACTGCAGCTAGGAAACAGTTCTCCAACCCTCAGCATAGGCAAGGCCTGTATTTATCTACTCTTTCCTCTCATGGGGATAAGGCGATTACTCTGGTTCCAAATATCTGTTTACTGCACAATTTTTTCTGGGAATATTCCATGCAGGAAAAGCGTTCTGAGTCACCTACTGCATTACACGGTCTTTCCATGGTTCCTCCCAGTGCCGTTTACTTCTGGTAGGAAAGAAGAAGCTTCTCTCCGGAAGTGCCAGGTTCCTGACTTAAAGGAATAGCTACAAGTACAAAGTGTCTGCTCAGTCCTTACTGCTCACTGTGGTTCTTGCTGTTGTACAGCTGGTGGATTTAACTGTACAAACTGACCAGTTTGAAGACGTCCTGAAGAAACTAGGGCTGATGGTTTTGAGCTTAAGGTAACACCGGCAGTGCTGCCAGTGAAACTGCGAGTGTGTGCAAGGAAGGATGTTTGGGAAGTGAAATCTCTGTTCTTGGAAAACACAAACCTTTAGACTGCCCTGTAGCAGATGATTGCCCAAATGCAAATGTGGATTTTGTGCATTCTAACCGATGTGACCATGAAGGAGCACAGACATTGTCACCTGCTAAATCACTACAACTCACTAGCTGACTTGGAGGAGCTGCTGTCAACGATTCATTTGCAACGTGTTCCAGTTATAGGTTAATAAGGACTGGCAATGAGAATTGACATCTTAAGTCTGGGCACATCAATAACGCCAACATTTACTTACCTGCAACAGCATGCGGGGCAGGACTTTGTAAGCTGCAGCAGAAGAAGAGTGTGGTATCTAATCTGCTAACATGGTTTGAATGTGCAGCTCCCACACTATGTAAAAAGCACGTGAAAGATAAAGGTAAAATATACCTGGCACACAAGTACCATGCAGTATGTGGTCATTACCTTCCTCAGCACTCGTACTGCAACAGGAAGAACTACCACGTGTTTGTTTTTTGTTTGTTTTTGGTTGGTTGTTCTTAATGTGTAGTCTTAAGGATGTTTTCTTAGTGGGCAAGCAGGGTGCAGGCAATAAAGAAATAATGTCTTGCAAATGTCTGTGTTGCAGTTTTTTTCAGGAGTTGCAAGAGATTCGGCCTCACTCGATTTAGTTGCCTGCTGCAGCGTGTAGTGCTCGGGAAGGGTTGAGAAGTCTGTTCCTGGTGGTGGTACATATAGGAGACTTGTAAGTAATAAGCAAGGAGGGAGTGGATGAGAAACCCTTGTTACCAGAGAAGCACAGGAGCAATTCATCTGCTGTCTTATTTTTTCTCTTTAAAGCAGCCAGAGTCTGGATGATCAGGGAAAGCAGAGCAGGGGGAACTGAGGAGATGCTTCCCCAGAGTCTGGGGCCAATGTAGAGCTTTCAAACACGGCACATTGTCTCCTTGTATTTATGCTTGTAGAACCAGGCATATTTAATAACACCCATGCATCCTGTTCACCAGAGTTAGGAATTTCATAGCTCTTAGTCCTTGTACCCTATATTTATTTCGATATGTCAGTGTCTTACAGAACTATCTATCCATAGCTCTGGACATGGAAATTATTACTCATTTCCTTTGCTATAAACAAACAGCATGGGAAGTAGTAGTGTGCTACAACTTTTTTTAGCAGGAACAGGGTGAACTTTTGTTTTGCCTATGATAAAGTGGCACAGAGGTTGTGCGCTTGGACAGCAGTAAGCACCAGGGTGTGTTTTATATTGGATGGTGTGATGGTTCTTTGTTGGTTTTCTGGACAATATTTATATTTCCTATTGGAAGACCCAGATACTCACAACCAACAGAAGCAGAAGAGTCCTTGACTCTGTGTATGCACTTCTCTGCAACAACTAAAACATTGGTATGGTATCACTGCTATTTTCATGAAAAAAGTCCAAAATACAGCACTATACCAGCTACTATGAAGACAATTAATTTAATTCCAGCCAAAACGAAGACAGTGTGAGAATTTCTCCTGTTGCTGGATGGAGATCCTGAAGCCACGCTCTTCAAGTGACTGTTGGAAACTCCAGTATAAACAAAAAGCAAATAACAGGAATATCCTGAGGTGCTATGAGATAATGAATGAAAAACAGACTGCCTGAGGGCTTATTGCTGCACCGCATTGGCTGCAGTCTCTTAGTGGATCGGTGACTTTTTTGCACATAATCTATAAAGAAAGTACACTTTTTACAGCCTGGAAGCCTATCCTGGCACATGCAGCAGTGCAGCTGTGTATACAATCAGACTAAGAACAAAGAAGGAAAAAAAACCAGCTGCTCTGACAAGTCCCCAGAGTCCCACAAAGCTCTTGTACACAGGCAAGGGGACCCTGCTTTGCCTTGAGTTTCACTCATCTCTTTCATGTTAATATGCTAAGGATAAACATAACAGGATTAGCCTGACAGCATCTCTTTAGCAGGCCAAAATAGGGATGAAGAGAGAGCACTAAGCCGTGGTGCTAAGTTTAAAGCTTTCCCACGGGACACATGAAGGAATCGCAAAGGCCTTGGATGTTTGTTTCTATCTATGACTGTGGTAGGTGAGACAAGGGGGGAGGAGGTGGGAAGCTCAGGAAATGATAGATAGCACTGCTAGAAAACCCCTGTAAGAGGACAGATGAGGATCCTGATTCTCTGCTATTTTAACACTTCTACTTGAACATGTTGGAGACATGACAGCATCTTTCACCCATCTCAAGTGCAGCCTTCATGGGGCTGGAGACTCAGTGGAGTTGACCCAGAGTGCCTGGAAAGAAACTGGGCAATGCAGGACCCCCTTTGCGAAGGCTCATCATCAATCAGTGATAAAGCATGTGCACCCAGCTTTTGGCTGTGGCTTTATGGAGTGCCTTTGCTCTTTCCAGGCAAGCTTGTTTCTGAGGTGCTGTTCACAGGAATTTCACAACTGTGTAGTGGCTCACCAGCTGCCCTAGAGCCACTTTATTCCAGCAGCTTAAACTCCAAGAGATCCCTCCACATACATTTAATCAGTCCCTTTGGTCTCTCCTGGATTATTTTCTGTTCTGTTTCCCTCTACTGTTCATATGTTTTCTCTCTTTACTTCTTAATTACTTAGTCCATATATAAAACAAATGCTTCATGTCTGGGTATAGATGTATTTTGGAACTCAAGCTGTATACCTTTAAATACTTTATTTGAAAATCTCTTGGCTCCAGTAGATCCACAGTACTGCAGCTCAGCACTTTGGTAGCTCGTTGAGCTGCTGTCAGTCTGCTCATTACTTATCTGCCTGTTAATGAGCCATGCTGAAATTTCAGTTGGTGCAGCTACAATAATCTGGCTCCAGACTCCTCAGGCCCCCGAGGCACGCTTTAGACATCTCAAGCCAAGCAGTTTAATATGGCCTGATTCTGCAAACAGAAGATTAACTGCATGCTTCTTTTGAAGCGAATAAGCCACAGTAGAACCGGACAGATAAAATTAATTGTTTTTCAAGGTAAAGATATATCTAATTAAATGTTTACAGAGGTTGCGTTTGTGCAGTTCTGGGCAGAGGTGGCGGTGGTGGCTCCTACAGGTGAGCACTGAAACAGCAAAGTGCTGCAGTGCAAATCCCTGCATGATGCGACCGTGCTGCTGGACTTCTGCATATTCCTGAGGGACTGGGGGAAAAGGGGATGCTGTACTATAGCTCACATTTATCTGCAGGCTTTCCTTTTTCTTGCCCTGCCCAACTCTGTGTGAAGCGGGCTGTTCTCTGCTGGTTTTGGTCTAACACAGCCCCTGTTCTTTGATCGTGTCCCTTCCCTCTGACTCAATGCAAACTGGATGATGGTGAACATCATCGGAACAAAACTGCTGTGAAGTGAGCCTCTCCTAGCAGTCCGTACAGAACTTCTTAGGTTGCCTGTCTTGGTCTCTTGCCTTAAAAAAAAAAAAAAAAAAAAAAGTGGTATCAGTTAACTAATTGCTTTACTCATTGGAAAGGATGAAGAAGAGGAGGCTCGGGGGAGACCTTATCTCTTTCTACAAGGACCTGAAAGGAGGCTGTAGTGTGGTTTGGGTCAGCCTCTTCTCCCAGGTAAGTGTGATAGGATGACATGGAATGGCCTCAAGTTGTGCCAGGGGAGGTTCAGATTGGATATTAGGAAACATTTCTTAGAAAAAGTGGTGATGCAGTGGCACAGTCTGCCCAGGGAGGCGTACAAGTCACCGTCCCTGGAGGTGTGCCAGGAAAGGGTGGATGTGGCACTGAGGGATGAGCTCAGTGGGTATGGTGGGGGTGGTCTGGGAGTCGGGCTTGGTCATCTTAGAGATTTTTTCCAACAGAAGTGATTCTATGAGGTGACTGGGTACAGGGGTCCCTAGGTAAGTCACAGTAGAGGCCAACACCCAGTAGGCCCTCAGCTGGCCTTTTCCCTCACTCTCTGCTCAGCTCTCATCCCTTCCCAGCCAGCCCTAAAAAACTGTGAAGACCGCTCAGTCTCTGAGGGGTGCAGGTGGGGTCTCCCTTCCCACAGATCCCAGCGGTATCTGGACTGAAGTTGAAATGAGGTAATGGAAGGATGAGGCAATGTGCCAGTCAGGGCTTGATCTCGATGTGCAGGATGTCTCCTGGAAAGATCTTTAACCAGCAGCTCTGACGCCTCTAAAAAGGGAAAGGCTTGGAAAAAAGAAGAGCTCGTGTTCTTTGCACTGTTGGTGCCTGCGGCGATGGGAACGGCGGGTGAGGTAAAGGCGGCGGGAGCCAGAGGTCGCTGCTACAGGGCGCGCTTTCGCGCTTCCACAGCGCAGCGAGACCGCGCCGCAGGCACTGCAGGTGGACGGAATTCGGGGTGCTTTGTTTTGCAGAAAAAGAATTTTATTTTACACTCTTTTTCAAATCCGAAGGGGCGCCGACGGCCCGTGCCAGCCGCCGGGCGGGCCGTACGTGAGGGCTCGTTGCCGAGGCACCGCCCGCTGGGCGTCCCGGGGCTGGGCCGGGCCGGGAGAGCCGTGCCGCCCTCCTCCCCTCCCTCTCCGCTTCCTGCCGTGCTCCCTTCCCTCCCTCCCTCCCTCTCCGCTCGGCAGGTCGGGGCGCGAGGCGGCGCGGAGCACGGCGGTCCGGCGCGCTGCCGCTGAGGGGTGAGGCGGGGCGCCCCGAAATGGCGGGCGCGCGGGGTGTGAGCGGGGAGCGGAGCGCGGGGCTCCCCGCGGCCGTTTTGTGTGCGGCGCGGGGCGGGAAGGGGCGAGGGGGCAGCGTGTGGGGGCTGCCGGCCGGGAGGCGGCGTGTGTGTGGTGCCCGACTCCGGTCTCTGAGGGCCGACTCTGGTCACGGGGCCGTTTCGCTTCCCCGTGGGCTTTGCAGAAGTTCCCACAGGCTTTTCCAGTTTGAAGGGTGTTTTCACGTCCTGCTCTTAGTTAAACTTGTAGCGCTGCTAGAGGCAGAGGATGGAGAGAGTGGGGCCGACTAGGAGTCCGGGCGGCGTCCCGTTGCCTTCACGTGGGGAGCTGTGTCAGTGCTGGTGAGGCGTTGTTGCCATGCTGTGTGTCCCTCGCCATGAGGGGCTCTCCCGGTAGTCTCTGCTGTGTCGTCTTACAAAGAATGCAAACTGCCGTACGTTTAACAGCACAGTAAAATCTGATTCTTCTCAAGGACACCGGTGATCAACCTGTTGCAGTATCCTGCTGCATCTTGACAATTACTTAGCCCTAGAAGTTTAGGCTAGCCCATAGCGTCCCCTAAAGTGTCCTTCCCTCACCTCCCTCACTCGCCACCGTTCTTTCTGTGAGAGCTCGAGCGGTGTCTTCTAGAAGAGGGGGTCATTAAATGTCATCACCCACCAGAGGTGGTGCCCAGGGGCTGCCATGTTCTTGAACCAGTTTTGAAACAAGCCCCTTTTTCAAAACGTGTTTCCATTGCCATGGGTGAGGCTGTTGCCTAGGCTCTTAAGGGGTCTTTGGTGCTATAGATGCTGTCTGGGTGTTGCTGGAGAGTCTCTCAGACATACGCCCTTCCCCATGCTGCTTGACTATTACTGCTATCAAACAATGGCTGCTTGAGATGAGGAGAGCATACAGACTGAGGTGAAGAGGAAAGGAACTGTTTCAAAGATGTCTCAGCACTGAGCAAGTTTGGGCTCAGTAAGTCTGGCCGTGGACAAAATGAGTGACAGGCTGAGAAGGACTGCTTGTACATGAGAGGCGACTGAATTCATATAAAGTGAGTGCCTAGTAGTCTTTAGCGTAAACTGGGGTCTAATTTCCTGGCATAACCTCAGGCTTTCATGAGTAGAAGCTACCATTTTAAGGAGATCTCTTTGACACCTTTGTTTGATGTAGCGTGTCATTCATCTGTGTGGGGAGTGGCTCCTCACTAAGTTCTATTTCATAGAAAACAAGAAGGAGCTGTCCTTCATGCTAAACATAGTTAAGAGCTGTGGCACTCTGCTAGAGGACGCTGTAGGTAACAGAAATTTACATGAGCACAAAGTAAACTAGAAAAGCAGGTGCAAACATTTTTCTGAAGGAGTCTGTATATAGGACAAGACCCCAATCCAAAAACTGTTGGAAGTTTGGGAATATTTGGGGCAACATCACAGTTTACCTAAGGCATCTGATGGCAGGTCCCTGTCAAAGAGAGGTGTCCTGCATGTGTGGGTCTTTGCTCTGGCTTGCTATAGCTGCTCAAAGATGCTAGTATTTCAAGTCAGATATCCTTGCTGAGAGCTTGGGGTGTAAGTGGGAGCAGCTGGCAGCCTTTGAGCTCTTCTGTGTAAGTTCCCTGAGATCACATCCTTGCTCTGTAGTGTCCTGATGTCCCTGTGTTCTGTTACGGACATCTTCTTGTCCATATGCTGTATTGCTGCAAAAAACATCTTGTTCCGAAACTTCCATCAGCTACCCAATACATGTGACTTCTGTTGAATAATAGCCTAGTTTCTTGATAGAGTCCTTCTGTAATGGGGGAGAATTACTGGTCTTAGCTGCCTGGTGAAAGTCCTGGCAGTCCCTGCTCTACATTGGCCTCAGTAAACAATAAGAACGTATCTTTTCTGTTTGTTTGGAATAATGTCCCATGTGTGACAGCTGTTCATGTTTCACCCTGGAGTCCAAAGTGGTTAGTCCTTCCTGCTATATGTTTTTTTGTGTGTGCTTAACAGCCACGTTTTCCTCCTGTCTCAAGGCAGGTGTACTATGGGGGGACTTGCTTTTAGGGACAGTGCCAAGAGGAGAGCACTGAATAGGAGGAGCTTTGATAGCTTGACTGGAACTGTGGCTCTCCTTCTCTTGAACTCATTATAGAAGCCATCTTCTGAGTTACCAGAGAGCATCACCCTAAATAGATTTTTCAGAAATGCTTTGGCTTCCCAGCCTTGTGCAGAAGGAAAGCCAGAAGGAAAGTGAGCAGGAAACAGGCGCAGCAATTTGGCCTAAGTCTGTGTTTGAGGTAAACACGACCACATTTCCTGCCCTTCGGGGTTTCACTCAATGATTTGTGCTGTCATTAGTGCTGTGTAGGATGAACAGCAGCAGCCCTTTGCAGCATTGCTTTTCCTTTTGTTGCCAGGTAGTTCTACTAAAAGCAAAACACATCTTGTTCTGTCAAACTGCAGCAATGCACGGGAGAGATGAACTGCCTCACTTCACTCCCATTGACTGCCAACCCCTTGCAGCCTTTGCAGCATCAGCAGCTTTGCTGATCAGTGTCAGATTTTGTGGCTGTGACCCCTGCTAGCACACTTTGGCATGCTGTCTTGCCATGTACTGCCTGTGTTGTTCCTGCTTGTCTGCAGAATTGTGTGCCTCTCTCTTCCCACGGCCCCTTTTCTTCCTCCAAACAGCAGACGACGCATCCAGCCTTAAGTGACTGCTGCCATACTGCTGTTGTGCTGGCTTATGCTTCATGTTGCTTCTTTGTGAGTACATTAAGGCATACATTGTCAAAGTCCTGGCTCTGCAAAGGACGTTCCTGGTGTGGCCTCCTCAAATTTTTGCTTTTGGGTGTGAGAGATTCTTCAGCAAGGGGGTGGAAGAAAGCTGCTTGTATCCCTTTGTGAAGCAAAAATGCTAGGTGGGGGTGGCCAGTGGCGTGGTATCTATCTGTTAAGAAGTTTCCAAGGAACATTCCGTATTATTCACAGCTAGTTAAAGTTATAGTGCAAATCTGGCTGTTTCCTTTACACATGCACAGACCAAGGAACAATTCTCTTGCTTGTGAGCAAGCCCTGAAGGGGTTGTGAGCTATGTGAACTGTAGTTGGTTGACCACTGCTAAATTCACTTCTGTGAAGTCTGGCTTCTGTTTCATACAATCTCATCTGGCGTTTCCATGTCTCTTATAACGCAACCATCCCGTTCCTGTGATTTTTCTTGTGCCTTCTGCCTAAGAATAAAGCTTTGATAGATAAAATGTGGAAGTACCAAATGTGAAAGACAAAAAAAGGGGAGCTTTGCTGTTTCGTGTTTCAGTCTACTGCTGTTGTCCTCAGTGGCTTTGTCAGTCCGGCTCTTTAAAGCTCATGAAAGGACCCTCCTGCTGTATCTCTGCTCCTGGACTTAATACTGGGTATCTCCAGCTGCTCCCTGACCACTTGTACCAGCAGCTGAGGTCATGGAAAGCTGGAGGGAGGGTGACTCCTAGAAGTTACAGCGCATCCCTACATCCTTGGCTGTGAGGAATAGAAATCAAGTCTTCCTGGTTGTTTAAAACCCTCTAGATCCTTCTGGTGAAGACCAGCTCTCCTTCCTTCCCTCTTCTTCCTCCTTCCTTTCAAACTCTGAACACGATTTTTCTCTTGCTGCAGCGACACGCACTTTGGCAGAGCTTTCCCCCACAGTGGTGACCGTCTCTCCAATCTGGGAGTAACGCCCCTTTCCCTGTGCCTGAAACTCAAGTGCGGAGGGAGAGACTGGAAGAGAAGAGCTGCAGGATACAGATGAGGTGATCTGGCAGGTCTGCAGAGAGCACCTCGCACCATCCCTTCCGTGGGCACAGGAGCCATTCGCTGCCAGCTCTTGGCAGGTATCAGCGCTGTAATAGCAGCACTGATGAGCATCCCGGCAGTGCTCTGCTCCTTCCCGCCTGTCAGGCTCCTCTGCCTGTGATCTTAACAGCCTGGCATCTGGGGGAATGGTTTCAATCAGTCCTATTAATCCCGAGTCCTGGCTGCTATACCGTAATAAAATTCTAGGCAGAATGAGCGGGAGGATAATGGCTATTTTGCAGTCCTGATACTTCATGTCAAAATAAGAGAGGTCAGAGCTGCATTTGTGTATGAGTGGCTCAGTCCGTGTTTCCCACGCAAATTGCTCTTGCTGCTGAGGTGCTTATGGTTCTTCCCTGCTAGCTGGACATGTGCCAGAGGTAGAAAGGGTGCAAACTTAAGTAGCTGTGGCAGATGTATGTGCGTATAGTGCGCATTTTATGATGCCAGCAGTGCTGGCTGGTAGTGGTATTTATCTTAGGGATGGGAAAGGACATCAAGAATTAATGTTCTGCAGAGGTGGAATACTTAGCAGCTGTATAACTTCATTTGGATATTGACCCGCAGCCACTGTCAGCAGAGTACAGACCACCAAACACTGTTTTAATCGTATAGCGAGCTCCACGGTACGAATTGTAGGCTGCATCCATGCAGGCTGCCCCACTGAGTTGCTTCTCATACCTACTGCTGAGCGTGAGTGTAAAAGGCGAGAGTGCATCCGAGTGAGGATGTGGGAAGCAGCGTGGTGAGAGCAAACAAAACAAACTCGGGGAAAGGCCGGAAATGAGAAGTGTGGGAGGTGTGAGGAGGGATGTTGCTCAGAACCACAGGTTGTTCCTGCCCCTTTTCCTGACAAAGGCCCATTGTTGCCGAGCCAGAAATAGGTGACATCAAACGCTTGGCACTGACTGTTGTTTCTTATCTACTGCTGGTACTGGGTCTGAATGCAGAAGGAGCAAAGTTCACTCCTGCAGCCCGGGGAAACAGCAGAGCAGGGGGAGCTGGGGCAGCAGAAGGAGTTGCCAGGCTCTACCTGGATGTGGGTACTCAGATGGAGTTTATCCCTGTAGCTGCGGACTGAAAGGTGCACGCTGCTAAGAAGCTGTGTGCTTGTGCTGAAGTATGCAACAGGTTTCCCAAGTATCTTTGCTGTCAAAGGAGTGGGACGCTTCCCTAGACCCTGTGCCCTGGAACACTTCCCCCTTATGTGGGAGAAGTAGGCAGGAGGAACACCAAGAGACTAATTACTGTTTTGCACTCCAAGTCCCGTGTGCCAGATGGAGTTGGGTTTTGGGGTCTGGGCCGTGTTTGGGTATGACCAACTTGGTCCATGTTTCTAACCACAGTTCCTCTGGCTGGTCAGGTGGTTGTGGTTCTCCCCTGCCAGCTTGAAGAGTACCGTGCAGGTCTGTAGGTGTGCTTCAGGTAGCAGTGCAGTCAGCTCAATGAAGTGTAGGTGGCTCCTTAGAAGGATATAAGCATAAGAGACCACTAGTGGAAGCAGATCGCTGGTTTTGTGGGACAAGGAGGGGCAGTCGGGAAGGTTGACAGCTTGGCAGCTGGTTAGATACCAATTATGGCTTACCAGCCTCATATACATGGAGGATTTTAGGTTTGCGCTGGCTCTGTTTATTTAGACTTTCAGCTCTGTACATCACCCAGCAAACTGGTCACTTGTGAACATAACTGGACTGCAAACAATGGGCTATTTGACTTTTCCATTGGTAAAATTCACCTCAACCAAGAGGTGTTTGGGGTAGGAATTTCTGGAGGGGAGTTTTCTGTTGTGTTTGAGCGTCGATGACCTCTTTGCTGCTCTTGCTCTGGCAGATTAGCAGACATGTCTGCATGGTTGTTTTCAGAGTGCTCTGCTCCTCAGTGACCTCAACAGTCCAACATTAGAGAAAATAAGGGGGAAGCACAGATCCAGTCTGTTTTACACACTGTGGGAGCCAGCATGTGGATGGCATTCATGCTGGCATGTCTGGCATGCCAGCCTGTGAGCGTGGAGGAGGCAGGCGTGAGTCACAGCTTCTGAATGTCAGTATCTCTTCTTAGCCTTGGTGGAATCCAGAAGGGGAGAATTTGTGCCCCCATATCATCCCCCACGTTGCCCTGGAGACAGAGGTGATGTTTCATTTTGCTTCATGGTGGCTGTAAGCTGCAGGCAGAGCTCCTATGCTGTCCATCTGTTCCTTAAATATAAACTCTGCACGTGTTTGGGGAAGTGTTGGGCTTTGTGCTTGTGGATGCAATTCGTTCAGCGCAGAAGGGGTGGGATCTGGTGCAGTGTGGGAGCACTGCTTGCTGAGGAGTGGTACCACCAGCTAGCAGACAAATGTGCTTAGTTGCCCTTAGGTCTCCCCTCACTATATAGAGAGCAGAGCAGCCCTCTCTCGCCCCTGTGAGAGATGTGGCTTAGACAGGGGGTCTGCAAGAGGTATGATGGGTGAGTTGTGATTTGCCACAGCCTGCTGTAGCCTTCTTTCCACTTTTATGCATAGGACCTCTTGCTACATTTGAGGAGGAGGGGCTGTTGGGCTGCTAACTGCTGTGCCTCTGAGTCATGGGTTGCTGTCTCATTCCTGCTGCTGAGTGGGGAACGTGAAGCGTATTGCTCAGCTCCTGTGCTGTGCTAGGGAATGAGCCTAACAAAGCCTGCTCTGTTCATTGCCTGCTCGCCTGGGCTTCCCTCTGGTGTGTTCCCAGGCAGGAAAAAAAGGGAATTTAAACCGCTGTCCTTACAAGAAGGAAAAACCCAGCTACTGACCTCCCAGGCTGTTAGCCTCAGAGTTGGTCAGGGTGTTGGGGAAATGTGGTCCTTGACTCACAGCTGTGCTGTAAGGGGAGGAAAAGCGGACAGCTGCAGGGGAGCACACTGCTTTCTGTAGTGTCAAAATGTTTCCCATCTTCCTATTGCAGAGGAAGATGCTCTGCTGCTTTTTACCGAGTGCAAAGTAGTAGTCCAAGGCCTGAGCATATGCCAGTGACATTTGGAGAAGCTCCTGAAGGAACTCAATATGTGGTTACTCCCATTCTTCAAGTGTTTTTTGAGTCTTCCTGCTATTGGTGAGTTCATCCAAGTTGTCCCAGACAGGTAGAATGGACTACGTTAAGCCTTTAAAATTATAACCTTTAAATAGTGGGAAGTCAAACGGGATTATATGGTCCCTCTAGATGTGAAAATTGGCTCTGCAGGGAGAGGAAAAAAAAAGGATTAAGTATCAAACTCCTTTTAAGCATTCCTGTAGCAAGGCTTGTTCATACGGTGCTGGAATCACCTGAAGGCGCGTTGATGAAGTAATCCATGGCAGGGTTTTTCAGCTGCATCTGAAGTGCAGCCGCTGTGTGCCGACCCCTGTTATAGGAGCCCTCTTCCATTTTCTTATCCAGATGAAGCAGACGATACTGACAGAGACCCGCCAAAGCCCAGCACACCTCTCAGCTGATTATAGCTCTGTTCCCTTCATGAAGCCGCTGCCTGCCCTTTGCCTGTAGTTTGAATGAAGCAGGACGGAGTACCTTTGTGAGCGCAGCTCCCAGTGCTAGCTCTGGCTGAAGGCTGGGGGGTTTCTTTACAGCCTGCTGGAGCGTGCTTTGAGCTCACGGACTGCTTTTTGCCCCTGCCTTCAGCCTTGGCAAAGGGCCAGCAAGTAATTGCCTCGAGGACAGCCCTCTCCTTCCAGTTATTT
>PPHD01006486.1:0-24469 GCA_002909625.1 Bambusicola thoracicus
ATGTGTATATATATATATATTCATAACTGATTTTATAGATAGTGTTCATCTGAATTACTTTTACTGAATCCCTACTGGACTAGGCTTGCTGTTTCTTTACTGGCATTCACCCAATTAGTATGCAGAAACGAACACTAATTAGAGAGATACAAGAGACTGACCTTGCTGTTGTTTACAGAGCATTCCTCTCTCCTGTAAGTAATGTGTTCGAAGAGGTGGGTATAGAGCTGAACACGTGGATCCTGTTACAGTGATGTGGAAGTCAAAGGCAGCTACACTGAGCTGCGTACAATGTTTTACCATTGTGAAAGATGTTGTTAGTGGAAAGACATGTTGATGAATTTCTGGGAACTGATGCAGTATTATCTGTTAAAAGTGTAACGGGAAGTGGACAAAATAACTTTGTGGAAAGATCACTAGATTGGATGGAGGGGGAAAATCTGAATCTGTTTGGAGCTCTGTCTCCAGTATGTGTGGTGACCATAGATAAGAGCTCATTTCCCCTGTATGTGTTACTTTGCACATGCCAACCTTTTCTTTTGAATAGCTTAGAAAAGCACTCAGCTACCTAACAGGTAGACATGATGTATGTTGGGAAAATGGCAAAAACGCTAAGCTTTGTACATTTTAAGCTAAACATTTTTCTTCTTTTCATGATTTTTTTTTTTTTTTACTTCTGATGACTAATGTGTAAAATTATAATCTCCTTTTTATAACTTCAACGTTTTTTCTTCTTTTCATTATGTATACATCACTTTAGCTTCTAGACTGTTTGATTTTTCTTTCTATAAGGTGGAAGGATTTAGTTTGGATAGAGATGAAACCTAAAGAGAGCACCTGTCACAGAGCTGACTGATTAAATGCTTTGAAATTCTCAGACATGTGCTGCCCTTTAGAAGGAGTATATATGTTTTAATGAAGACCAGGGTGCCAGGACATGTTATGAAGACTTTTTCCTCCCTGGAGAGCATGCATGCAAAAGTCTGAAACCAATGTACAGCCAGGAAGTGAGCTTTAGCTGTAATTATTTAAAGCTTTATATCTTTGTCATAAAATATATGGTATTTATCTTTAGTACATTTCATATCTTCATATGCTTATGACTACCTAAGAATATTCAGTACTCCGAAGTAAAACCAGCTTGTGTATGTTGCTGCATAAAACCTGTAAAAATGGATGATAACAAATCACTCCTTTCAAATATCCCTAGTGGGTGCGTTAGCAGGCATCAGTGAAGAGTTTATGCCTCTGCAGGCATGAGAGTTCATGAAGGAAAGATTACCTATATAGGCTTCCTCTCTTTTTGTCCTCTCTTCTGGCAATCTCAGCCATGGTCAAAGGCAGGTACTGAGGTAGATGAAATTGTGGCCTCACGGAGCACTGCTGCGCTCAGTTACATTCTTGTGTTCCAGGTTTGACTACAGAAATGGTTTTAGATGGCTACATATTTTTGCTCTCTATTAACATTGATCTGGGAGCCAACTGATGTTCATGGCACAATGCAGTGCTATGTCTGAATTAATAAGCCATGCTAAATTCAGCAGGCAGAGAGACAAACTGATATGTCTGTATGGCTTTCACTCTGAAACTAGGTTGTGATCCACCAGAATGAGCACTGATAGAGCTAATGCAATTGTCTGCAGCCATTCATCTGTGTTGTTTGTTACTTGGCAAACTGAGGAAAACAGTACCGGATGTTTCAGTAATGCTTGGTTCACATTTGGAAGGTTCTCCTTTTAAGTGAGATGTCTTGGAAATGATGATTTCCTCTGCCACGCATTTTCAAACGAAATAGAAGTATAAGGTTCTGCGTAATCTTGAAAACCTGTGTAACTGCATCAAGCTGTCTGCTGTTTAACCATGAATTGTTCAAGATGCCAGATCTAGATAAAGATAAATTATTATTACAGGGGTGTTGTTTATGATAATCTAAAGGTACAAATGGGGTGCAAATATAAGTATTAATTAGCATGTAATGTTGCTGAAAAAGACTGCCCATATTTGGCACATTAGCCCTTCATCAGTTTGGATAGCTGTTTGTATTTCAGACTTACTAGCAATTCATGTGCTGAAAACATACCTACGTTTCTGTGTGTCAGCTGGCCCAAAATCGAATCTTACTCTTTCAGTATTTTCAAATCCCAACGTCAGGGATAACTTTGATAACAGCCTCCATCTCTTGCCTTAGTACCCAAATGCCAATGTGCAGCATGTATAAATGTATCAGTACTTTACAAAAATTTTCAAAAACAAGTTAAACATAAGCTCCTACATTTGCACCCACTCTGGATAGAGATATGGTACATCGCTTACGTTAACTGAGTCTACATGCTTAGTTTTCTTATGCACCCACCTCTGACATTAGTTTTGATGGCAAGAGTGAAGCTTGCTAACAACAGCCAATGGTTGTACGTCACTATATGACTTTATGTGGGTGGAAAGATATGTGTAATGAGACAGAACTGATAGGGCAATATTCTCTATGGTACCACTTACCTATGGGATTAGTGTAAGCTAAACCGTGTCAAAAAGCAGTGTCCTGAATGTTTAGTTGATCTAGGAGATGTCACGAGGATAAGTTCAACCCTGTTTAAGTCCACTGATTTATATTATGTTTTCAGCAAATATGAACACTGTAAGATCTGAGCCCTAGTTGCTTGCCTCTGTGATTTGAATCACTGAATGCTTTAGCCATAATATTTATTTCCTTAATTCATGGCTGTTAGAAAATATGCGTGTCACTCACAAGTCCTCCTCACACAGAATATATGTGGGTCAGCTACTTCATGAACATAGATTGCCATTAAAAGAATGGGTAGAAAAAGAGACTGTTGATCTGTAAGAAATTGCCATGGAGATGTTTTCTCAGGGCATTCCATTTTTCATGGGAAGAATGCGTTATTATGGTCACACTGCCAGGAGTCTGACTGTTACAGAGTTTTCATGTGGAACATGAAACCGCCAATATAGCTGCAAAGTGCCTATAATTTGAGTTTACAAGGAATAATTGATGACTTCAGTTCTGAAGCAGAATGCTTAGCTTCATAGCATAGCTGTAACGTAGAGAAGCCTTTGTTGAATAAGGGACACCGCGGCATTCACAAATGTACCAGTAGGTGCTGCTACACGCCCCATGGAATGAGCACATTATGAAAGCAATTAATGAAATGCCTCACAGAAAATAGCATGTGGTGGAAGCCCAAGGGATCTAAATATAGTTCTCTACCAGATGGACTGCAGGAGAAACACCATCTGACTAGAACAATGTAGGCTTTTCTGAGCAATTGTTGCTGTGCATGGACTTGTCTGTGGTGGGATTTTTTATGTGTTTCTCACTAACTTGTTTAGGTAAAGCCTTCCTTACACCTTGTTTTTCCCCCCCCCTTTTTTTTTTCTTCAAAGCTCACAGGTTTGAAAAGCTCAGGAAGAACTTCATTAAATATAATAGAGTAGTTGCAACAGAGAAGAAAACAAAAATTAACCACTGAAGTATGCTAGCTACATTTGTTGTGCTCTGTTCCTTCTTTATCATTAGTGTCTCTGTCAGATAAAATTGAATTTCTCAGATACAAGTACTGGCAACCTTCAGGCTTTACTCTCTCTTCCAAAGCTCACTGGACAAACAGTAGAGATTGGTTTTTTCAAGGCAGTCCGAGAGCTTTCTTTGTAAGTGTTCAAATCTCTGCACACCAATACACTGTCTGTACTACCCACAATACCTTTTGTGGTGCTTCATTTTAGGGACATTTTAGCAAATAACTTTTAATTGAAGTGTTTTCAATGTGCTAATCTTGAATTCATTCATCACTTCACGAAAGAAGTGTATAAAATTACACACCTATTCTTATAATTTAATTCTACTCTGCCTAAGTTATTGGACTAAATGAGTTGGATTTAATCTAATCTTTCAAGTTTCTGGAACTTCTACTCAAAACATGAGAGTGTTTATCATGCATTATTGTTTCTCCTCTCTAGTGCTCTTAATTACATGCATTTGCATTCTGCTTTTTACATGATCTAAATTCTCTTTTAAATTACAAAAATCATTTCAACGAGGCAAGAAAATGCCATTAAGAAATTATGATCTCTGCTTAGAGAAATTTAAATTCTTTATAAATATTTATCAGTGAAATCAATGGAAGCCCTTGATGTACAAAAGATTAGACCTCCAAATCACTGCAGCTTTTGAAACCTTTTCTGTTGGAAGGACTGAAAGTTGGTTACCTTTGCCTGGATATTCTTGGGCTTTGAGACTTCTCTTGTATTGTCTGGTTCAGCAATCATGCATCCATCTACCTCTGAGCCTTCAGTTATGTGCATTTGGTTAATTCAGATCAGTTGCCTAAAGTGCTTGCTCCCCATGAAGCGTGAGACTGCTTATATGCAGACTCGGATAGACCCTCTAGGTACTTTCTCATACAAACCTCATAGGAATCCTGCAGGCACTGTGGGTTACAGCCCCCTGCCAACCTGCTAGCAGTGGTGGTTGCTGTGGTTTATCTCTTAGGTTTAGATTTTTTCCAAATGTTTGAATGTTATGTGGCTTGTTCTAATTAGAACATTTGAATTTAGGAAAATTCACCCTTTAGCACTAGATTACTCTCAGTGATACCATAAAAGTGAATATACATTAGGGAGAGTTGTACATAGGTCACTTCAAAATTCCTTCCATTTATTTCCGTGGAAACTGCAACAGATAAAAAGAGCACAATAACAATATATGATAAAGCAAATTTAGAGCTTGATGATCTTTTAAGGTCCCTTCCAAACTAAGCCATTCTATGATTCTCAGCTACAAAATGCTGTTTTTCATCATTGTTACCGCTATCAGCCAATTCACATGGGTGAGCTGCTCAAGGCACTCTTTATTTTGTGGTGTGAATATTGTGCATGGCTGTCTGGAACATGGTTTTCACATCACTGTCACCACTGCTGAAACACACTACCCACCACTTCACTGTGCTCATATCCACTGTTTGGTCTCCATAATTGTTCGGCAAGTGTCAATGAATATCAGTGGGTGCAATTTTTTTCTGCATGGAGAGATTCATTTCCGCACCTCTGATTCATCTGTACTTCCACATCAGATGCCATTTTATCAGACTGCCCTGCTGTCTTCTGTCATTAGGCAACAAAACGTAATGGAATACTGGTAGGGAGGTTCAACCTCTGCTGGCTTACCACCATCATCCTCTCCTGATGTCATGAACGAGCAGAATAAAATAGTAGGCATTACTTTCAGTCAAACCATAATGCAGTTAACACCTTAAGAGCCAGAGCGGTTGTCCAGGACTCAATCTTAGGAAGTTCTGCACTTGTGACATTTGAAACATATAAGTATTTTATAGGAGGCTTTACTTTAATGTCAAGAACTGGAGATGGTTTAGCTCAACGGCAGGTTGAGGTGTTGAAGTATTGGACCTAGGAGCAGAGGGCACTGCTTACATGCTCTGTTGCAGAGAAAATTGAAAGTAGTCCTAAGCATATTTACCTGCCTCCTGGTTTGTGGCTGGGCCACTGTTGCTCTGGTTGTAATTGACACTTTAGTACCTTTTCTTTTGAAATGAACCGTTTATGTTTCTGACTTGCATTTTCAATTAAGTAGAAAGCATAGGTATATGCAATCCAGAATCACATAAAGTCATAAGACAGAATTTGTACTAAATCCCTCTTGCAGAGAAAAATAGACTGCAGAATGAATTCCACTAGTGCACATTACTACAACCGCTGCATATTCTTTCAGAGAAGGAAGAGGGAAAGGTTAATTGTTAAGTTTAAGCTTCTGATCATTGATATAATATTCAGGATTTCAACACTCAGGTGAGCTGAGGTTCCTGGGGTTTCTAACATGAGTGTTTGATTCTTATTGTTGCTGTTGGGAGCTGAATATTCTCACATGCAGGAGATCTTTTAATAGACCTAATTGTACAAGTAGTAATGAGTTTAGACCACAAAAACTGAAATTTGCGATAAGCGTTGCCAGATTTTAAGTTGAAGAAATCAATATCTGTGACTTTTGCATATGGAATTGCAAGACTTTAAGAGCTTATCTCTTTTAACTCCTATATGTTCTCACCACTAAATTTAACAAAGTGGTGAGCGTTCATCATTGCTGAACTTGGATTCTGAAAAAAAATAAATCCATTCTAGTGTTTATCTAAAGCAGTTTATATTTGCTAGGGATCCTGTAAGAAGGTGACTACTGTTATCTACCTCTATAAAACAAGAAGTAACTTCTGTGGTAATGCTGATCATATTTCCCATTTGTTTCACAAAAACTGTTAATAATTGGAAAAAAAATAAGGAAAAGAAAAGCTGTTATCTGAGTTTGGACCCAAGTTTTGTTTAGGTATGTCCTAATTAGTCACTTGCGTACATATAATTCCTGGAGCAAGACGAAGCTTTGAACTTCATTTAACCCAATACTGTTCAGCCTTCTAATGGTGATTTACTTCTTGTAGCTCATGAGATTATTGATCCAAATTAGAAATGTTCATGTTGATTTTCAGTGCCCCTTGACCCAAGTAGTCACCTGGAGGTGAAAGGCTCCTTATCTACTTAAAATTACATATTAAAAACAATAAATTGGGCTAAGGACCTTTTACCAGGTCACTCTGAAAATTAATTCCTTGAATTTTCATGCATCCTACTATAAACCTAACCCTGAAAAATGCAAGTGAGAAGACCCTTTGACGAGTTGCTTTTGAATGCGTCATCCACCATTTTTAGATCAACATTACATTGATTGCAATTCATTTCTGTTCTCTGCCATGTATCTCAAAGTCTCCAGTTACAATTACTTAGGTTGGATTCCTACTGCAATAAATAGTTTTTCCTTTAAGAACTATGTATTACCTTTCACGTTTAAATTGTGTGAGGACAGCTGCAATCCCTCTGGTGATTGATACCAAGATCACAATCGCAGTGGGTTAACAAAGAGGAGCACGAGCAGATATAAACCAGTTATTGCCAGTTAGGGTACTACAAGCTCACCTTCAAGCAATCAGCATGGTACTACAGAAAGATATTCACTAGATTATGCCATAATCTCACCTAGGCAATCTTCCATTAATTTTTCAGTTGGAGCTTACTCTGCAAATTATGTCCTCAGACTACAAAAGAGCAGAGTGGGAGAGGAGAGAATAAGGCTGCCCCAAATCCCTTATCAGTATGACAAATATCAGATAGAAAATAGACTGTTCTGCAAATATGGAGGTGTGCTAAGCATCCATAGGAGTTCCACTGAAAGAGGCATTACAAGTAAGCTGGAGGAATTTAATTTACTTTCTCATTTCTCCGTATGTTGTTACATGACAAAGCTGTGGCATGATCTGGCTTGGAAAGTCTTCCATATTTCTTAATAAATGAGGGCTGATGGCTTTATGGAAGGGGTTTCTTCTTTATGAAAGAGAATGAATACAGCAGCCTACTTAAGTGACAGACAACTGGAAGGGATTTCTCAGAGTAAAACTTCTGAGACATCTGGAACTTAGCAGATGATAATTATGTCTGTGACACAGTTTATTAGCTCCCGAGGTTGCAGATAAGAGAGAGTTAATAGAATGACCATTTTTTTCCCCCACCACCCTCATTGCTTCCCTCAGCGTGACTACAAATCTAATTAATGGCAGCTCTCCTACAAGGCTGCAGCCCAGCCACAGAGGGACAGCCTGGCTCTTGGCCATAGAAGTGTCTCAGTAACAAGAAGATCAATGCCAGATATTGTGTCATTTTCCTATGAGAGGTGATGGCAGGCAGAGAGATTAAGAGTAGTGTTTGCCTCACTATCCCAGACAGGTTAGAATTAAAACACAGGTCCCATTTATATCTTTCTTCCTCACAGGAGGAGGTAACAATCCCAACACGAAAGTAGTAAGCGTCAAATGGGAGAAAATCTGAAAACCACATTGGCATTTGGAGGCTTGTGGGAACCTTATTTATTTATTTATTTTATCCCTGAAGCAAGGCTGAAGCTGCATAAGGAAAATGATCAATTTTTTATTTTTATATGCTGCTATGGGAAATGTGGACACCAGGGGGTGCAACGACCACTGTCTGAAGAGCTGAGGACTCCAAGGTGCGATTACATCCTCCCTATGTGAGTTAAAACAGTGAAGATATTTTTCTGAGGGATGTATTGTAACGAAATGCTCCCTGTAATGACTATGTTGCCAACAATACACTTAGAAAGCTTAATTTTTTATTACACAACTTCAAGTATACTCCTCTGCATATCTGGCAACGTGAGTGGGACTGAAAAGCCAGGAGAGGCACTGAGACATCGGGGCTGATTCCCACACCCAAGTCTGCTGCAGCCTTGCCTCTACAGTTGTTCGTGGCAGAACAGAGCTTTGTGGCGGAACTGCTGAAAAGATGTGTTGATAGAATAAAATGATTTTTAAAAGGTTCTCAAGAATACGTTCATATTAAATTTAAAAGGATTATTATTCTTATTTATATTCTCCCCTCTTGTGCTAATTTTACTGAAGTGAAAAAATCCCTTCACATTATTGTCAGACTGCAGCTTTTCATGCAAAATTAATTCTGATGATAACACCAGCACTTAGCTGATCTCAGAAGGCTGTTCCATTATGTGTGTGAAGTCAATTCCTTATTGCTTGTCTATAGAAATTCATATACTGTGTGTTGAAAAGCCTGCAGATAAATAGCTCCAGTGTACAGTATTGCATCGCTTACTATAGAAATTGCTGTAATCATTTAGATATAATAGATTTGGGACTTCTTAGCAACAGAATTTCTGCAGAGTAAATGAAAGAAAAATATTGATAGGTAAACTTGGTTCAGTGAAATGAGAAGAACTGTAAAGCTTTCATAGTAAAGCACAGCAGTTCAATTAAAAAGCTAATAGTAAAGGGCGTATCTGTTTGTGAAAAAAGAACCAACCAACACAAACTGAACACAATTTCAGCAGTAAATGCTGACAGATAAATTAAGTAATAAATGGTTTGAAAGGACTTGTGTTACTTATCTTGATCTAAAGAAGCAAGTACGTAATTGTAATTGACCACAGTTTAACCCATTTGTAGTTCACTGTTCAGTGAACATTTTTAAGATAAGTAATTTGTGTTGCAAAAGTGAAATGAGATGAATGCAATACAGCTTGCCTCAGTGATATCTGAAGCATAAAATGTCTGTCTTCAACCTATAACCTCTTAAAAATAGAGCTAATGTAAGTGAACATGGTGCCATTCATTAGCATGTCAATGATGATTCTCTAACACGGTACCATTAAATTACTGCGGTGATAATTGAGACATTAAAAAAAGACAGATGCTAGGTCTGTTTCTAGGCTCTTATAACCCTTTAGCTATTAAATTTCAATGAGATAACATAACACAGCTATAGCAAAAATTAACAGTTGGGAATATTTTTCTGTAAAATTGCCTTTCTCTAACTGAATTAATATTTTTACAGGTCTCGATTTTCATTTCAGATTCTGCTTGACTGATATGATTTTAGCATTGCTGGACAGGGGAAAGGCAGGGCTAAAAAGGAGCTGACCAAGATTCTCGTAATGGGGAGGGATGAAACATGGGTATGTTGTCAGTTTCTATAGATTCAGTGTATTCTATGCCTAAAAACCATGCAAACTGGAGAATGTGCTAGGGCTTTAGTGAAACAGAAGGTTCCACTAGCAGCAAACAAGAGCAGAGAGGTAGAGATAGAAGCAGGGGAGAGCGAACAGAGATTTTCAGTTCACGTCACCCCAGAGCAGAAGCAAAGGAGAGGTGGTGTGGAACACTGCCCGCCAGTCCTGCTCTCAGGCAGTAATGACAATCTGGCCATCATGGTAATGTGCTAAAGTCTGCCAAGCCAGAGCTGTTTGAAGAGGGCCCTGCTTGGGAAAAGCTGCTCCCTCATGTTCCTCACAAGTGAGTAGGAGGCAGGACTGGTGAGCAAATTGCCGCGCAAAAAGCAGATATGAATCCCACTAACCCTCAGGAAACTGAATGCTTTGTTTGAGAAATTTTGTAAGTTCATTATACATTTTGAGAATTGTTTTGCATTCCCACTACTGGCCTTTCACACTGCCATGTGATAATCAAAATATTTAGCAACAACAAGAACAGGACTAATAACTAAAATACGTGAAACACCTTGTCTTCCCAGCTAGACCAGTGTCTCCCCTTTGCACTGTAATGAGCCAGTTTGATTCATTGGCACAGAGCCACTCTGAGCTGTGGTGCAAGCATAGTAGAGTGAGACACACTGGCTGCTAGCTAAACCACCTGCTGTCGATGCTGCTAGCTCCAGGCACCTCTCTTGGTTTCCAAATTCTTTCCCAAATGATGCTGGGAATCTACATGCTGACTATGCTGTTTAGGGAATTAAAACCATGCTATACAGTCTGTAGTGCAACATAGTATTTTATTCTTAACAGAGGTGATGATATAAATCTCATGCAATTCTCAAAATTTACGACATATACTTCAGCTTATAGGCAAACTTACCCGTGTCCGAATGGCAAATAAGTGTACAGAGACTGTTTTATTTCTTGTTCTGTCGTGTTTGATTGTGGACCCTCACTCTGCTTGCTACTCTTTAAACCCAATGGGGATACGCTCTTTTGATTCCCTTGCAATTTGCAGAATTTTGGGACTGGAAAATTCCGGAAACTTTCTGTGGAAATTGAGAGGGCAGGACTGAAGGAAAAGGCAACAGTCCCCTTTCTTCCTAGCTAATATGTTAAGTGCTGCAATTTGCTTGCTGGTAGCTGCTGATAACACTGTGTGTGAAGGCTTGGCCAAGTACATACATTTAGAAAACCTGAATTTCACTACCTTCACTGGACTGTTTGTTTTATCATGCAATGCATAGTGAGTAAAGCTGGTATTTCGTGGGTCACTAAGAAGTGGCAGTGAAATATGAGATGTTTGGGCAATCTGTTGTAATGCCTTCTGGTGGATCCAACCTTAGAGATTGTTCATAGCAGGTTTAAAAAGAGTTGTCTGATAGCTGGGGTCTCCTCTTATAGCAAAGTGAAACTTCAGGTCAGAGCTGCCATTTCTACAGGCTAATAATTTTCTAGTTGTTAGGAATAAATAGGATTGTAAAATATCTACTTAGAAAATACGGGTTATACAGATGCAAATTGTCTTATTCTATTGGTTTTCTATGAGTACACTTACTTACACTGAGTAGTTGGCTTTATCTATATAGTAGCGATGGCATATGGCTTTTAAAACCTTCATGCTGCTGTACTTTAAATCAGAGCAATCATTAGCATCTCAAAAAGCATCATAGCACGGATTGAATTGTCTGTAATAGCTTCAATATGGAAACACCTGGCTCAACAGGTGCCTGAAGTCACAGCAGGCCATCTGTTAGTGGTCCAGTTGGATGCTTCCTAAATGCATCTCGCAAGCAAGCAAGGGCACTGGGGAGTAAAGCTGGAGAGGGGAAATCCAGCAACTTGCAGTCAAAATGCCAGGTACAGAAGCACAGGAGGAATGTGTATTGTAAGTCAGGCTTTTCATTCTGTTTTAGTCTGCTGGGAAGATTGGAGGCACTGTGAAATTTTTAAATAAAAGCCAGGTATAAACTTGGAGACAATCGCCAGCTGTTCGTTTCTCTTCTGCAGCATGCAGAGGAACAAAAGCACATTAAAGACCAACAAAAGGATTGAAAAAGCATAGAGCAGCATCTGTGTGGCATGATTTCCACTACCATGGGGACTCTGTCTTCACAGACAAATTTCACAACAGAGACAGGAGACGACTGGGTAATGTTATTGCCCAGTATTACAGATCTGTCTGGTATATAAATCTCTGTGTACGTCTGTACTAAGTCACACGCTGCTGTGATGGTATATGACTATATCCAGTAGGATGACTTTGTGCTGCTATAGGGCTGTGCCGCAGCTCTGTGAGGAATGAGCCTTCTCTCAGGCAACGCTGGCTGTAAAGCATCTAATGAGTAAGAGCTGCTGCTTGTAGTGTTAGAACTTCAGTCTGTTGTCTTTGCCACGTTCTTATGGATTAGCAGCACGGCCCCTGGCATGTAATAGCATGCCAATTAAACTTACTGTGCTGGCAGGAGAACAGCCAGAATAGAGAGTACCAAGAATCTCAAGGTCCTGAATGGCCCTTAGTATTGATATAAGCAGATCTGGCATACACATCCATTCTGTTTGTTTCTAGTTCTGTGGGTTTTTGTTGTTGCTTGGTTTTTGGTTGGCTGGTTTTGTCTTTTTTTTTTTTTTTTTTTTTTTTTAAGACCAGAAGACTGCAGGCATTGTCTGTATGCCTCATCTAGGCTCATCCAACACTGGTTCGAACCTTATCAAGGGGAAGAGATGATGCCTTCCCCAAACATGCTTCCCAGTAGGAAATATTATGGTGCATAAGCACAGCTTGTGTGTGACTGATTCACACAGCTTGGACCCTGCAGCAGTAAGACAAATTAGGGTACTGTTAGACAGTAAGAAGTAGACGTGCAGCCAAGCCTCTGAATGTAGAAAAGGAAGAGACCTGTTACAGGGACCCAGCTGCAGGAAGCTGTTGTCTCCAGAGGTGACATTGAAAGCTGCTTGATCTAAATGCGGTCCTGAAGAGGTTTTGCCCAGTGAGGATGTACGCAGAGGGACTAGTATCTTTTTCTGTTTGAGCTGTCAGGTCAGAGATTTTTCCTATCTCAGAAGTTTGCTTTGTTTATGTTCTAATGAGATTCAGAGTTCTTTTCTTTCAAGCTCCTGAACAACACGGCACCAGCAAGCAGTTCAGCTCGTATATGTCATTTAGTGAGTAGTCTCCCCTTTTCTAGCATGTTCAGCTGCGGAGAGCACTAATTTGGTTTCACAGAGAGCAGAACAAAAGTAATATCCATCTCCCTGTCTTTAGGAGGGCTGAACTTGGAGGGATGAAGCTGCTACTCTTTCTGTCCTTGCAGTATTCCTGCTGGTTTCAGTTCCTCAAGCAATGGGACTGTGCCATATTGGATGGAAAGTGGTCTGTTCTTTGTTACTTTTGGCTCAGCAGTGATTTAAGTGAATCATTCACAGCCAGTAAGTTTTAAGACCCTGTTTCAGTCATGTGATGATATGGGGAGTAGACATTATTAATTGAGAATACTGTTTCATATTTGTGTTCTCAAATGTCCTTCATGTTATAGAAACAGGAAAGTCGTTTTAAATATGTTGATTTTGTATATGTTTTCTTATAAAGTGAATGCATGAGGAAAGGACAAATTGTAAGGCATTTTACCCATTAATTATCTGATCTATATGTAAAATGCCCTGTTTTCCTAAGTGTTTGCAGGGGGTTTTAATCATACTTTTTCTACATGTGAAGACGTAGAAAACACGTGCCCATTTTTCCCATGCATGCACTATTCTGGTTAGGACGGTAAAAGAGAAACAAATATGCTTCATATACGATTGCAGTTCATTTCACCCAAGAGTACTATCTGTTGTTGTAAATAATGAAAAATACAGTGTCATATATGAACTCTCTAATTGCCTTGTTGAGGAATGCACTGCCTCATCACCAGCACGGTGTGCACTGCGTGGCCTGCTCAGGCCTTTGTGAGCAGACTAGCCTGTATGGGTGGAACTGAGAGCCATTACAGTGGCCATTCTTCTCAGTGTGTGTTATATAATAATGGTTATCTTGAGGTTTAGTTGTGACATTAAGAGTGTAACGGGTGAAAGCTGAACATGTTTGCTGAGACCTACCTTATAATTAGAGGAGATATTAAATTGGCTTTTTCTGCCTGTGTATTTATTGGTGTGTCCATCCAAGTAGCATGCAAGCTTAAGAAATTTAAATCTGCATTTATTGAAAGCTTTCAGGCCACATCCTCTGCCATGACATGTATCCAGGGGAAAATATGTCCCAGTGACTCCCCCTCCTCTGAAACACCAGAAGGACTGATCAGCAGCTGTCTGCAGATAGAACTCATCTTCACAGAGCAGAAGGTGCCAAACACTGAGTCCAGAGATTCTGGACTTGGCAGCCCCCCAGCACATTCATTAAGTATCTCCAAATGTAAGATGTGTTCAGAGGTGTCATTCATTTTAATATTTTCCCAAACATTCCTAATCTCCAAACGTGTTTACTAAATGTATAAATACATAGCTGCGTTATTGCATTGGAAAGCTTTCCCTTCTGTGAGTATTTATCATACTTTAACAGAGGCTGATTGGTATATTCATTTTTCTTCTGTTTCCCAAGAATTTTAAGAGGTTAGTCTTGTGTCAGTTTTAAATGCTAATCTTGTGACCAGGAGATTGTGCATGCTGTTAGACTGCCTAGGTATGGGATTCAGCAGGCATATGTCTACATTATTTTTAATGAATATTAAAAAAATGTCAAGGTATTAAAGCTTTAGCCTTCATAACCTTTCTTACCTGCCCTCTATGGAACATGCAGATCTTCTTAAAGAAAATCTGTGTGGTCTATTAGTATTTTATACAAGTGCATGCTGACTTTCAGAATCTAATCAAAATATCTAAGTAGTAGTTTATAGATTGATATTGGTTTTCTTGCTTTTTTTCTTTTCTTTTTCCCATGGCAAAGAATTAACATAAAGTGTTATCCAATATGAGGGAGTTCTAAATGAAAGTGGAACTTAGTTTTGACTAAGAGTTTGCAAGAAATATTTCTGTGCAGAATAGAGTTGTTTTATGCATGCAAAATCCATGGAATCTAGTTTTTATTTGGATGTACTTTGGGGCTCCAAATGTGTTGCAGGCATGAAAGGAGGTTATTCATTGTCTAAGCACAGAATTTGGTAATAAGTTGAAAGTGTCCGTCTACTTAAGTTCTGTGCGGTCTAGCTTACCCTACAGTGTTAACCTCTATACTCAAAGCTGTCACCTTGCTGTGAGAAGCTGTAAATGTTCAGTGGACTGCAAAAAAATGGAACACAAGTCTCTCAACTCGTACAAATGCAGAAGAGAACAGTTTCATGGAGTATGTTTCCTGGTCTGTTACAGCCCAACTATGTATTTACTCAAGTTTTATGCTATACTATGATTATGGAAAACTTTCATCATACCGTGATGAACATGTCATCTTTTGTGAAAACGCTGCTACTTCAGTTGCTGTTTGTCAGAGATTTGTTACTGGAGAGCATGACAAACATTGGTAAGATGTCAGGCATGTGTATAGTCCTACTGTCAGTTTGTGTGTGAAAATCATAAGGAAGCAGAACTGTCATTCACGTGTCTTACTCCATTTGACTTGCCTCTGGGGGGTCTGAGATAAAAAAGCACAACTCTCCACCTAAGGCTGTAGCTTATTTTTATCAAGAAAATATGGATTTTTCCTTCTCAGTGTTTATATTTTGATGACAAAATACATACTTTTAGAGTATGTTTAAGACTGATTAGTATTTAAGCCTGTGTTTTGCACTGTCCTGCACTACTTATTGTCATTTATGCTCTCCAGAACCCATTCATGCGGTGATTATTCCAGTCTAAGAGCAGTTTCAGAAGTTCCCTAATGAAGTGTTAATGTAGGAGGCAGTAATAGGTGCCTCTGATACTTGCTTAATTAGCGTTTTCTGTACTACCACATCCCTATTACTTAAGGCTGCTGTAATTTAGGGAATAGATTTACTGACATTTTCAATACAATATTGCTTATATTTTCAGAAGGATATCCCAATTTACTAGCCAGATGAAACTGTATTCCACACTGTTGGAGAGACTGTCACTGGACACTTGGCTCAAACAGTGACAGTGACAACTTCATTTCATTCCCTATGAGTGCCAAGGTCATTGATTTGGAAACTGAGCTTATTGCAGCGAATGCCTAAGTGGGAAAGAAGTTGTATACCCAAGGTTTTCCCCTTCAACTTCAGTAACTGAGGTAAAAATGAATCCAGAGCCAAACCATCTTCCTGGGTAAGGAGAGGGTGAAATCTAGCTGCTGGCTGACATGGTTTTGAAGTGAGTAAAGATTTACTTATTACATAGTGGAGACAAGAAGTCAGATGCAGCCAGAGGCGGAAAGGAGCATGAGCAGCAGGTTAATCTGTTGTGCTGAGAACAGTGCTGCTGGCTTTACAAGGGTCAAGATAGCAGCAGTGAGGATGTTCTGCCCCCCCAGGTTGCTTGAATGACAGGAGTCATGAGTTTGAGAGTGTAACAGCTTGAGTGGCAGCTGGAGATACGGGATTTGAATTTTGGCTGAGAGGAAGACTCTGTTTTTATGATTGAAAACAAACAAACAAAAAAAAAAACAAAAAATAACAACAGCGAAATAGTTTGGTATCAGATAAAACATGCATTCACATAAAACAGCCACATGAAGGAAAGGAAAATTTGAATATTTGAGATCCAGTGACATTTGATGAATATTCTTACTGGGGCAGCCTATGGGTGTTTGCTTGTTCAAATGAACAGAAAAAAATTATAGTGAAATAAGCTGAACAAAACAACAACAACAAAAGAACTTTGTCACAAAAGAGCATGGAAGTTCCTCTTGGAAAGATCCTGAGTCATTTTTTCTTCTACTCTGGCTTGAGTTTAAATATTCATGCCAAATCTCAAGTGGGAAAGGGGCAGACTGGAAGGAAAACAAAGGATTAGTATTTATAGGAGTCTCAAAGTCCTTGAATTTACATGGGTATTGTTAATAGGACAGCTTCTTTATACCTCTGTGTTGATAATACTGAAGGCATCCATCATAAGCCCTCAGGGCTATACATACTGTGTGGTTTTCTCCTGGAGAATGTTTTTCAAATGAGAGTGAAGGAGGAAGAGAATGGTAAGTATATTATCTTTCCCTGTAGACTATTAAAAACTGTTGTGTTACATGCAAAGAAAAATGCACTGAATTGTATTCCAGCTGGGAGAAACACTGGCATAAATATGTGCTGTAATTAATAGGTGTTCTTTTGGTATCGGCTGGGCCTCAAAACCACCACTTTTGGCTCTGAAAGAACAGCTGGTATAGTGTCAACCTTGGCATTGATTATAGGTAGTTGGGGGCTTCTTAATCAGTGTTAGTGGATTAAAGTATCCTGAGAGACAAATGCTATCTGAAGATTGCTAGAATATTTTGCTACCTTTCAACGACAGTCAAGATATCCCCACATGGGAAGTGGTTTTCTGCTCCATCTGTTCAGTATGATGTTGAAATTAGAAAGTAACCTTAAGGTTTGTTTGTTTCCACAGGTTTCAGTTGTAGGTTTTGTTTGTGTGGTTGTTGTCTGTTTTGTTTTGTTTGTGGCTGTGGTCCCTGCAGCATTCCTGCCATACGTGGAAATCTTCTGTATGATGATCAGTCAAAAAACAAACACACAAAACCAACCAAGAGTGTAGGCATAGGTTTCTATGAAGTAGTAGGAAATTTATGCATATCCATGTGTGTGTACTTACCTTGAGGGTTTAGTATTAAATATTTTGTACCCATTCTTGTCTCTAGCGTATTCAAGCGTATACCAGGGACAAAGTAATTACAGAGAACAGAACAAAAAACATATGTCAACAAGGAGGAGAACTTCAGTAGGCTTTTGTAGTTGGTCTGCTCCAACATAAATTGTAATTCTTATCTGTAGAACAAAGTCAAGGGCAGAGCCAATATTTTATTATACAGTACCACTAATGGCAGCAGTGATAATTAAATAATATTCTTTATTACAGAATTTCAGCAAGTCTGTCTGTACACTGGGTATCATTTTATTAAAACAAGCATGTTCTTAAATATGCATTTTGTAATCCAGCCCCAACATTTTTGGTGAGGAATTTCAGCACAATAACACTGAATCACTCATGCTGAAAGATGGTTATTTGGTATTGTGTATTAATTAGAGGTATATTCAAATAACTGCAAGTTACTGGCTGTAAATTAAAATGTAATTTGATAAATACATGTTGTGATTATAATATTCCAATCCTTTCAAGACAACATATTTTTTTCCCTTTTCCCTCTGCTAATTAAAAAAAAATGAAGATCTTGTGTCTAAACATGCTACAGCTCTATGGTATACTTTGTGTAAGTAAAGTGTTGTCATAATCTTTTCACTTGCAGTTGTAGAGTATGAAATCTGTAGAACATGGGTATTTATTAACCCTGTTAGCAAAAGGAGACTGTATTTAAGATTCTTAAGATGTAAGGAATAGTAATTGCAGCTCTGAGTGGGTGATGGCAGAATTCTCATCCACATTGTTATAAATCTAATACTTAAAAAAGGTGAAATTTTCAGTACTCCTAAACTACTGGATAATCCACTACTGCCCTCTCAACAGGCAACCAGGCTTGAGGCCACACTATCCTTTACCAAAGCCTATTGAAATCAGTAGGAGACTTATTTCAGTGGATCTTGGATTAGGCCAAGTAGTCTGAAACAAAAACGTACTGTATACCTTAGGACCAATCAAACCAGTATCCAGCCTCCTTATTTTAACTGTTCTACACTGACAAGCACATTGACTAGGCTGTAGTCACCTGAATGCTTTTTGATTCTGTGTCATACATATAAGCACTTTACCATTTCTTCCTCATCTTAGTGAAACTGAACAACAGAACAGATAAAACTGTGAATACCAACATGCATTGTGATTGCACAATTCATTCCACACATGCATGTTTGCCTTAATGCAAAAACACTTGCTTACAGGACTGGAATGCTCACTTCACATAACTTGATGCTATTACAGTTCAACACTAATAGGCTGTTCTTACAGATAACATGTGAAGCATAGTTAAAAACAAGCAAACAAACAAAAAACCCCACTTTGTTAAGAATTGCTACAGATCAATGAATAAGTAGCCCGGGTGAAACTTAGGGTCAATTTTCTTTAGGAAAGAAATTATTCCACCTTCCATTTCTTCACAGTTTCCCATCAACTATATGAAGAGCAAGAAAACAGAAAACATAATAACTTACACTCCTCATTGCTCACATTTCCTAAGGATGCTGAGATCAAGAAAGCCATAAGTGTCTTTAAGGGCAAAACCCACATTTCTTGTTTCATTATGTCTGTTGGGCTGCACTGAAAGAGGAGGAAATGTGGTTTTTTTCTGTTTTTCTTTGTTTTATTTTTTCCCCTGAGGAAAAATAAGGAAAATCTGGACAGCTCCTGAGAGAGGAAAAATATATTTTTGTGAAAGAATACTGAAAGAATCCTCAGCGTACAAAATTATATTAACTCTACACTTCAATTCTTCCAGATGCGTTCTAAAATTAATTAGGATTTCAAATGAAGTGATTTTATTTCAAGTTAATGCCACTATACTATTCCAATGCCTATATTTTATGCATATTTGTATTCCCTGGAGCTACATTTCAGTGAATATGTAGGAATGTCATGTTCATTTTCCAGTTTTTGCCTCAAAAAAACATGTTTTTCTCCTACATCAGCATTAAGTTGCTATTTTCGTATGGGGTGGGGTAGAGCTAAGAATTAGTATGCAAATGCCTTTGCACTAAAAAGTCAATAATATTAAAGTTTTGTATTTCTGCTCTTTTATATTTTCTTACATTAGAAATATCTACAGGCAAAACAGTACATGCAAATGTTTTAATGTGTAGAAATGCTCTATCTCAGATATTAGGCATATTTGTCATTACTCTAAGATTAAGAAAAAAAAATCAATAGAGGTGAGATTCATAAAATAATTACTTTATTTAATGTCAAGGTTACCCACTTGAACTGATGACAGAATTAGAATCTCAAATGTTCAGACTGAAAAATCAAAATTTATTTCCTTTTTCTTCAGTAACCTCGTCGGTCTGAACACAAATCTTTTCCATCTGTATATGCCCCTCTACCTGTGTGCCAAGTATCTTATTGCCTCTAGAATGAATTACTGACTGAGCTAGACATCAGCAAAAAATACCCTTTTGCGTCAGCATTTTACTGCAAGATTTTTCTTGGTCTAAATGTGCTTCTTTGTTATACAGTGGTGAGTTAAAGTTGTCAAAATGAGTTTTGTGTTGATGCTGACCTAATCCACGAGGTTAATGAGAAGTGATTAAAAAAAAAAAAAAAAAAGGGAGTAAAAATAATGCTTCCCAACCACAGCAGAAGACCTCAGGTTTTACTGTTTTCATCCCTTCTCTCCTAAAACCAGCTAGATTCTGACACAAAGGTTTTGACAAATATTATCCTCCTAAATGTTTTCTGTCTAGTCGAAGCTGTCTGTCCAAGCAGTCTTTTGTGAAGGCAAATGGGGACAGAAAGGGGGCAGGGATAGCCACGCTCAAGGTGGCTTAACGGGATAGAAAAATAAAGGTAAATTTCCATTTCATGGGGAGCAATGTATTGGATGCTGATGGGCAAATTCCGATTTTGGCTGTGTTTGTAAAGTTACTACTTATTGAAGATTACCATCCTTGGAATGGAAACAGTAGGATGAGTGCTGTTTCTATTTTCAGATGCTGCAGTTCACAGTTCATTATGTTGTGTAAGAAACCTCCAGCTCTAGTTTAATTAGGTATTTTTATAATACGCCATTGACAAACATGGCAGTGTTTCCAGGGTTAGACATCTGGGATAGTATCACACTCAGACTCTGTGTAATCTTACTACAGAGTTATCTGCAAAGTCCTTGTACTTTGTGTAACCCCCTTGAAAATACTGAGACTAATACCAGATTAAAGCACTGCTCAGTAAGAAATTATGTGAGAGAACTGGGACACTTTGAGAATCCATCCATATTAAAAAAATCTTACTGAAGAGAAGAATAATTCAACTGAGACCAATAATGGGCATTTTCTCTTCCTCACTAACTGACTTACAATAAAAAATTAGCATTCCTCATTCAGCTAGGGATTAGTTCTTATTGCAACTATGTTTCATCACTGTTGCTTGTGCACTGGATGTGTGCTGAATGAGCTTCAGCTCCAGCACAGCAAAGCAAGAAACTTTAAAGGAAGGTTTTTTTAAGGATAAATAAATAGTACTTAAACCACTATGGGCCCAGTTTCATTTTTGGCTCTGTTTTGGAAGAAGGAGGGGAAAGGAGAGGAAAACAGTATATCCTAGTTTGAAGTGGGACATGATAATGTCATTACTCATTTAAAACAGTACTGGAAGTTCAGTTCTTTGTACCAATTTATACCTGATATTTTTCAGATAATGAGATAAGGGGAAAGAGAAATGGCAGAGGCCTTACATCAGCTAAGAACTGCATGCAGAGAGGATCTTGTCTTGTCAAGCAGAAGAGCAGACTGTGTTTCATAATCTGACTTTATACATTTTGTGCATTACTCAAAGCCTGCAACCTTTGGAAATATTCCCATAGCCATCATTGGAGTGTAGACTGACCAGGTCTCAGGTAGCAAGGAGATGCTTGGAGTCTACTTTTCAGAGCTCTCAGTCCTGTGTCTGCATTTGTGTACGCAGTAAAGAGAAGGAAGAGAAAGACAAACAATAACTGGAGGCAGCTTGAGAAGCCAGTGCCTGACTACTTCTGTGCAAGCATTTGCTTTCTAAAGCACTTGCACTACAGGAGAAATGAGGGAGAGGGACATGGAGTAGGGAGAGGCATTGATTTTTTTGACAAGCATTTCCATGTGTCCATCTTTATAATTCAGCCTGATGTCTCAATCTGAGCACATTTTATTGTTGATGTTTGGGAGTAAGCTGTCACCCAAAGTGCCTGCTAGAAATTTCCTAATTAACATGCTAATCAAGATTCGCCTCAAGGTGTTGTTTAGACTCATTAGTAGTACAAAGAAGTAGCTAACAGACATGTGTGGCAGGACTTGAGGAAATAAACGTTTCCAGAGAGTACTGTCTACTTGTACCAAGAGCATCAAGGACATGAAAATAACAAATTAATTAAAGTGGGTTATAGTGAGTCACAAGGCCACGTCAGGTAACCAGTCTTAATGAGATAGTACGGGGTTGTGCTGTGAGGAGAGAAAAGAGGAAGGTGCTCCCCTAGAAGGTGCCTTAGATAGGGGACGAGATTTGGAAATCTAATCTTGTGACAGAGGAAAACAACATGGAATAGTGGGATTTTGCAAGTGACTGATGTACACATCCATCAGAGATAGCAGGATACCGGGAAGTTCCAGCTGTGCAATTATCTGCCAGAACTCAAACCATATCATTCCAGGCTGATATCCTCATCAGTCATTTCATCAAGTCCCTTCAGGTGCAGCTGTGCATTAGGGCCTTTCCTACCAGGTGTAAGGTTGGAGTCTAAATATAGCACTGACAAGCTAGCATGAAGAAAAGAGAATTTCACTGGAGAAGGTCATGAGACAGCAAACTGAACTACAGTTTTGTAGAATTCAGGAACTTCTTCTGTGTCGCAAGATATTCCCTTAACAACAAGGCTCTGAAGTGAGCCAGCAGGACCTGGCTGGCTGCAAGTACACAGATGGGAACAAGCAGACAGCCAGAAGCACTAGCACTTCCTTCCATGGAGTTACAAAATGTTTGTAATGTCTTCCACATGTTAGCATAAGAGGCACCTTAGAAACATGAATGATAAATGATAGCAGCACAAGTGACTATTTCCATTATAGGAAAATGCATTTGTAGGCAAAAATTTTGGCACATATATCTATTAGCAGCAGACTATTAGAAAACTTGAAAATAAGATGGGGTGGCTTAATAAGGTTAATGATCTCACCACGCACCTAAATATATTCATCTGGGTGGAATTTATATTGCTAATTTACTCAGAAAAGAAAGCCTTCAGTTGGCCACTGTGGACTCAAGCTGAGTGCAGCTTTCTGTTTTGTTATGAGAAAAACCATCAAGGATTAATCTTGAGTTTAGCATGTATTTGAGTAATAAAAGGAAAAGACTGAAGGCTATAAGCGCTCTCTTAAGGAAAGAAGTCAACTTTCATTTAAGCCGTAAGGCTAGTTACTAACTATTGGGCATGTTGCAATCAAGTAATCTGGCAACACTGTAAAAGAGTGAAGTGATAGAATGGATTACAAGGGTTTATTATAAGCCAGTATGTAGTTCAGAAGTGTGCTGGAATGAAAACTTCCTAAAACTATGGAAAAAAATCTTTTAAAGTTATACTGTTTCACTTGTACTGATGAAGTAAGAAAACGTAAGACAATAGCTATCCATCATGAATGCATAGTTTTCTGACATTTTTAAGTATGTTTAATTATTAACAAAATTTACAAACATTAGTGGATGTGCATGCATTCTTACTGTCATGGTCCATACTAGTATAAATAGCACATTAGAGTCTAGCAGGTGAAAATCTGTATTTTTTCGCTGGCTTGCATCATTTTCTTCACCATGCAGTCTTTTCCTCATATCAACAGGAGATGACAGGCTGCAGCAATCAGATCTCACAAGGGGACTATGCAGAGCCTTATAAGCACAATGCTTTGTTCTTGGCCTATACTTAACTGCTCTTCAGTATAGCAGCAGGGTTTTGTATTTTGCTGGTTTGCCTAACAAATGTTAAAAAATTGTCGCAGACTCAGAATGCCTGCATAGCGGTGTGGCTGCTAAAGGTGTTTGGCAAATTATAACTATTTGTTTGGGAAGAAATGGTGCTGGTATGAACTCATCTTATTAGCTTGTGTTTGAATAACAGTGAGTCCCAAGGTGAGATACACTGTGTCTTATCAGATCATTTCTGAGGGAAATAAACAATAATAGCTGTAAATTGCATGTGTGTAGATGGGAATAATAAGAGTTAGGCAGAAATTGAAGATATTATGTTTGCATCCTGTCTTTGTTTCTTTAAACAGGAACAAGATGATAGATAATTTATGTAAATAAATATTTTTACCTTGCTATATCAAATTATATAATTGGAATGAGATTACATTTAAACCTAAAAACTGAAAAACTGAGGCTGTACTTCTCATAGAGTTGAATCATTTGAGTTGGAATGCACTCTTAAAGGTCATGTAGTCCAACTACCCTACAATAAACAGTGGTACCTACAGCTCCATCAGGTGCTCAGAGCCTGGTCCAGCCTGACCTTGAGTGTCTCCAATAATGGGGCACTCACCACCTCTCTGGGCAACGTGTACCCAATGCCTCACCACTCTGATCATAAAAAAACATTTTCTTTATATCCAATCTAAAACATGGGGAACTAGAATATGGATGCATATGTGGATTTACAATTTATTTCCTTTGCCTTGCTTTGCAAAGTGAGATATAATGTTGATATTTTTTTCATGTGAGCTGATTGCCCATATGAGTCTAGGAGTGACACCAGATTTGGCAATGCAGCCTGTGAGAGTACTGTGCTAGAAAGTAAAAGTGATTATTGTAGGTAGTCATCTACAAAAAAGCAGAAGAGCTTACTGAATGTGTCAGGAATGCTAACATTGTGTCTTATTTACAACAAAGTCTAGGCTGTACTTGTCTTTCATCTATATCCTGGAATACTGGGGAATGGTAGGTGAGGGCTTTTTTTGTCCATAATGGCAAGATTGTTTCAGATCTCTGAGTGAGTAGAATAGAATCACAGAATCACAGAATGGCCTGGGCTGGAAGGGACCTCAAGGACCATGAATCTCCAACCCCCCTGCCAGGCAGGGCCACCAACCTCCC
>PPHD01006487.1:0-24468 GCA_002909625.1 Bambusicola thoracicus
GATTCATGATCCTTGAGGTCCCTTCAAACCCAGGCCATTCTGTGATTCTGTGATTCCTTAAAACCTGCATAGCCAGCATCACCTGCGTGGTTCAGAATGTCAATATCAACATGATTGCCAAGTACAGCAACTTCTGCTTCTACTGCTGTTGTGCCTTTGATAAAGAGATTGTTATTTCTTTTCCTCTAAACTGTTTTCCTCTGCTGGACTGCAGTCTGTGACTGTGGGAGCTCTTCAAGTTCTGAAGATTCAGTCTCAGAACTGTCACATAATTCATTGAGATACGCTAGCTGTTCATCTTGCTCTTCTTCATTTCTTAAATAAGGGACTGGGAGTAATCTTTCCACCGTGCATAAATCAGGTGTGATTTTATCAGTACAATTGGTTCGGTTGTCCTACAGTGACACAAACATAAGGCTGTAAAATTTAGCTCTTTTTGTGTTTTAACCTGTCAGGTCAGTCTGGTGGAGTTGGTCTGTGCAGCCTATGAAAGATGTTTGGTATTGTCTTCAGTGCTTTATTGACTGTTCAGTGGATAAGGAGCTGCCTGGTAGCTGCGTTGAACTCTTACATATGTGGAAATATGAGAGCTACAGTTAATGTTAATTGTATTAAGTAGTTGATTGCAGAATAAATACTATCCAAGAAAAATGGAATCTTCAGGTTTTTTGCTTTTGGCACAATCTTCTCAGAGATAAAGTGCATGTATGGCTTAAGCTACATAAACATCTTAACAAGAAACAGATTCCTGGGAGACATTTAAGATGACATACGCAGCCCCGGTTCTTCAGATCCCTGACGGGGGGAAGCTGAAAGGATGGGTGTATCCGGTTATGTACCCCAGCTCCGGGCAGTGGGAAGCCTCTTAAGTAAGTAAAGAGCACTGAAGGAGCTGATGCTTAAGGGAAATTGGAGGGGGCCTTTTTCAGCTTTGGAATTTGACACAGCAGTGTGAGGCACTGCTAAGGGGAAAATATGCATCTGACAACACTTGCTATATACTGTATTTGATTCGAATTTCTTGGGAAGAATTTATCATATAAGTTGTAATTTAGACAAGTTGACTGTTGCTGATTAGTGTCAACATGTTAATAGTTCAGTAGTCTACCTTATAATAGAGATACCATCATCATTCTTCAGAGTAGAAACAAAAGCATTTAACTCAAAGCAACATGAAAGGTAATATAACTTTTCTGTGGTGCAGAAGGTGGTGAAGGTGGATTGTTTGGGGAGGGATTCAGCTGTGCCAGGAAATGTCTCCAGTCCTGAATGAGAAACTTGCTACTGAGAAGTTACTTTGTATTTAAATAGTGGTAAAAAGATGGCATAAGATACAAAGTACATACGCTTTGTGTGTATTCAGTACTATTTTATTTCCGTTCAGCGTAAAATGTTTCCATTTATTATTTGCCTGACTGATAAATAGTGCAGGTGAGTACTGAGTGCAGGACCTGCCTCAAATCCTTCAAGTTTCTGTCTTTTCCAGATGAGGATCACAGAGTTTCCCATTTTCTAATAGATTAGAGACCAAATGGCTTCTGTTGGCAGAGAGGGACAGTAATTCCATCAGGGGGCATTTGGGATGGCTGTATGGGTTGGCAGCAGCAGCAGGTTGAAACCCCTTTTTCCTGTTTGCCAGAGTTAGCNGTTTCTGTCTTTTCCAGATGAGGATCACAGAGTTTCCCATTTTCTAATAGATTAGAGACCAAATGGCTTCTGTTGGCAGAGAGGGACAGTAATTCCATCGGGGCATTTGGGATGGCTGTATGGGTTGGCAGCAGCAGCAGGTTGAAACCCCTTTTTCCTGTTTGCCAGAGTTAGCAGTATTGCAAGCTTCGCTGTACTCAGACTTCTTCAGTGGTGGAGAGAAGGGAAAATACCCTTGCTGNAGTATTGCAAGCTTCGCTGTACTCAGACTTCTTCAGTGGTGGAGAGAAGGGAAAATACCCTTGCTGTGGATCAGGATAATCAGTCTTCCCAGTGGAAAACCACATAAGAGCGCATAGTGGATCTAACGTACCATGATGACTGTGATTGTTATATAAACAGACAGAAGTCAGAAGTCTTCGGGCCAACTCAGTGTAAGGTGGTGATAGTGAACAGGAGAACACTTGATACCAGTTTTAGTTCTTATTATTAGAGTGCCATCAGTGCAGGGATCCCAGGCTTACAGACAGCCTTTGTCAAAAGCAGCCCTTCATTACCTGTGAAGGCTTTTCCTCTTGTGGAGTGAATGGTATTGAGCGTGGCCAGCAGCATGCCTGAATTGGTATTTTCAGTGTTGCTCAGTTTGGAGATGCTGTCTGAAGTCTCACATTTCTGGTTTTCCCAAACCTCCAACCTCTCAGCTCTTGCAGTCAGGATAATTTATTCTTCATGCAATAAAAGAAACTCGAAAACGCGCGCTGTGAATACTCGATACAGAAGGTCTTCATATATCTCCCAGATCCACGACAGAGTGGTCTGCTGTAAAAGTCAGCTGTATGTATGCCGGTCCCTTTTTCTTAATTGATTTACAGCCC
This sequence comes from Bambusicola thoracicus, assembly GCA_002909625.1. NCBI lineage: Eukaryota > Metazoa > Chordata > Aves > Galliformes > Phasianidae > Bambusicola > Bambusicola thoracicus. The sequence continues at coordinate 2,523 of PPHD01006487.1, forward strand.
TTCCTCCTTAGCTCCACTCGTATTTCAGTTCAGTTGTGCTGATCTTATTCAGAGGGAGATTTGGGACAAATGCTGGAGAAAAGGAAGGAAGCCTTCTTTTGTGTAGCTGTCTGTTCTTGGGCTCTTTCCATGCTGTCATCCTTCTGAAGGCTGACTTGTATTTCTTCTATTTAGATTATATAGTAATGCTTCTGAAGAAGTGTGATAGCAAAATGTGCTGTATTATCTTCGTGTTGTGTTCTTTGACCAGTTACATGACATGGTAAAGCTGTTCGGAGGAGGAGGAGGCACAGAGACAGCAGGAAAATAAAAACTGAGGAAATGCTGCTTGATTAAATAGCAAAAGCTTTGCATCCATTGGGTTTGTTTTTTTTTTTTCTCAGAAGGGAAAATAAACTTATCTCAGACTTCATGTTCTCACTTTTCAAAATGGAAACAAATTAAATACATTTAATACGCAGAGGATTTGGAGCTGGTTTCTCTAAACATGATATGGATTGAAAAGGAAGGGAATGCTATTAATGTCACCGGTTTTATTGCATTAACAATGCTGAATGAAAATTAAATCTCTGAGTTTGTCTGTGTAATTATCCCCTTCAATTCCATTTCCTCAGGCTTTGCTACAAGTCTGTTACAACGTTAAGGAGAGAGGTTAATGTTGCGGTTAATCCTAAATTAGGAACTTCAGTGGTGCCTTGGCAAACCTTTTATTCTGTTTTTTGGTTAAATAACAAGCTAAACAGCACTAATTTACATCCAGAATTTTGACCCGTCTCATTTAGGCCACTTTGTGTTTCTTGGTGGTGATGGCAGAGCCTAAAAGTAACAGGAGGACATGAGTGCTAACAGCATGAGGTCAGACACCAAAGCCTTGCTTGATTTCAGTGGCATCTGTCATTTAAACCACGTTGCTCTACTGGATAACTCAAGTATCAGAAACTATAAGTAAGAAAAGATAAGACAGTTAAGATACACATCTTAACAGCTGGTATCTATCATTATCTATAAATAACATTCATATCAATTAAAAATATAGGATGCCTGATTTCTAAAGTGGAAAAACTGTTTATAACAGGAAGTAAAAACTATGTTTTCTCTGTACCCTGACACATTACTGTCCATAAAAGCAAGTTCTGAATTGCAGCTTCAGGTTTAAGGTCTGTGAGGTGATACCAACAAAGAGAGAAAAGCTGCAGTGTGGTACCTACTGCTCCTTAGTACGTTTGTCTTTGTAGTACATTGAGGAGCCCTGAACTTGAGATGGGTTGCTTTGTCAAATACTGTGAGGTGTTACCACTGTCTGTTGTACACAGTAATAGAGATCGTAGAAAAGGAGAAAAAGTTCTTTTCAGGAATGAAGGGCTTGTATAAAATTAGTCTTTCACTCCTTTGTCCTTTGTTATTTCCTTCAGTACTGCTATTACTGTGATGTTACCTGCGTTCCTATTTGCATGATGTTTATAACCATGAAAATCTGTAGGGTATTCATTTGGTTTGCAACAGATTTCAGACTTGTTTGTAGCTAGCTTTGATGTAAAATAGCATTTCGTTTTTGGAGTAGGTCAAATAAGTTTTCTATCTTTCATATAGAAAAGTTTTGCACAAATTATAATACATATCAGAGAAATGGTGAGAATAGTGAGTCGTAAAGAGAACTTGCATATGTGCTGCAAGTTTGAGGGTGCCTGGATTAAAATCTGCTTCAGTCTAAGACTTCATACCACAGGTTTTGTTCTTGTAGTAACTCAGGGAAAGCCAACATTCTTCTTGTTTCTGCTTACGTTGTTGCCAAGAGTGGCAAAGGAAGCTTTTTGTGAAGTTCCTGATGCACATGCAATGTGTCTAACAGCTCCTAGCTTAAGGATGTCACTGTTGGGAAGTAGCAGAATGTATGCAGAAAAGCTTCTGTACTAGCTAAGCATAGTTTATGGTGATAGAGATAATGTCATTTACCATAGTGTAGGGGAGTAGCCTACCCAGAGCCTGGAGTGAAAAATGTGCTAGCAATGATGTGAAAGGCTTTTTTTGTCACTCCAATTTACTCTATTTTAATATACACTGTAAAGTGAAATTCTCACTAACAGTGAACAGAGAATTTAAAGCAGATTTAAGTTAGAGAAAACAATTTGTTTGAAACTAAAGGTTATGAATATTCATGGCAAAAAGAATTAATATGATTCATGTTAATGCATCCGTATTAACTATCAGAGAGCTTCAAGACAGAAGAATGAAAATAAACCAGAACAGAAGTGCCTTACTCTCTGAGTCTGTCTTATTTGAGAGATTAATGTGCTTGTTGAGTGTTCAGTGGTATGCCATCTAACAAGTGTGAGCTCAATCAGTCTTTTGTAGAAACTCCCGGATGGCTCCACAAGCCTTTGGAAATGTTCTTCTTAGTCTTAATGGGGATGGATTACTGTTTACTTAACTTTACCTTAGATTAATGTTATTTTTCCTTATTTATTTTCTGTATTTTGTAACCATTATTAAATCATAGAATCACAGAGTTGTTTGAGTTGGAAAGGACCATTAAAGATCTACTTGTCCAACACCCCTGCAGTGAGCAAGGATACCCACAGCTCCATCAGTGCTCAGAGCCCCTCTAGCCTGACCTTGGATGTCTCCAGGGATGGAGCACCACCACCTCTCTGGGCAGCCTGTGCCACTGCCTCACCCAGCTCTACTGTAAAAAGAAAAAACAAAAACAAACGTCCTTAAATCCAATCTCAGTCTCCCCTCTTTTAGTTTAAACCACTTCCCTTTGTCCTGTCACAGCAGACTTTACTAAAGAGTCTGTCCCTTTCCTTTCTATAGTCCTTCTTTAGATACTGACAGGCCACTTTGAGATCTCCCCACAGCCTTCTCCATGCTGCACAGCCCCAAATCTCAGCCTGTCCTCATAAGGAGATGCTCCATCCCTGGCAGCATTTGTGTGGCCCTCCTCTTGGCTGCACTCAAACAGACCTGCATCTCTCCTATGCTGAAGACTCCCCATCTGGATGCAGCATTCCAGGTGAGGATCAGCTCCCTGCCCTGCTGGCTGCTCTCTTTGGATGCCCAGGGTACGGTTGGCTTTCTGGGCTCTGCAGGCACACTCCTGGCTCATGTCCAGCTGCCATCCACCAGCACCCCCAAGTCCTTTTTGGCAGAGCTGTGCCCTGTCCTTTCATCCCCCTGCTTGTATTGGTAGCAGGACTAGCTCTTGCCTTTGTTAAGCCTCATGAGGTTTGCCTGGGCCTGCATCTCTGGATGGCATCCTGTCCCTCAGGCATGCCAAAATGTAAAAGTGTATTTCAGATCTGCAGTAGAACAAGGCAGGATGGTTAGGCATATGTATGCGCAGGGCCATTTAATTCATTGTGGATCATATTTATAAATATGGGCTTTGGCCAGTAATCTTCAAAATATTTCGGTTGATCTTGTTATACTTACAGAAAGCCTACCAGAAAAGTAGTCTTCATCCTCTCTCTGTCTTATCCATTCATACCTCTGTGTTTATCTCCTATCTGTTGTTTCTGTTACATAAAAATGTAAGAGCGGTTATATGGAAACATGACCAAAGCCTGTGTGGTTCTGTAGTTTGGTCCTGGCATTGGACCATATGTTACATCTAGGGTGGAGATAGGAGAAACATTTTCATGTTTACCTCGTAAGTCTGAGTCTTCAGATCCTCACCTCATCATCTTGACTTGATGGTCTTGAAGGTCTTTTCCTACCTTAACAATTCTATGATTCTGCCTTTTCAATATTCTGTATTTCTACCATTCCATACTTCTTAACATTTCTTATTAAATTTTGTACATTCATTTTAGAATTATGCCTTCTATTCAATTCATTCACGTTTCTCTTTAGAAGCACAAAAAATCTTTTTTTTCTTTTGAATTACTTTGCAGTTTAGAATGGCATGGAGATCTTGCCATTGCAGTTTTTCACTTGTGTTAACAGAAATCCAGGCAATATCATTCATGTCCTGTGTTATCATGGAAATCTAACATAGATTCCATAGGGAAATTGTTTATGTTTACACTGTCTGCCAAGATTTCTTTTTCATAACAGTAGGAGTTCTTCCATGACTTCACCTAAATTGCTGAGGAGGTTTGAAACATCAATTACGTTCCTATGGGTTTTCTTAAGACAACAGAACTTGTCAGACACAAATAACAGATCTGTGGAAGATGGTCCTCACAGAAATTCACATTTTAAGACTAATTGTCTTATCTAAAATATATGTGTTCTTAGTGTGGTTTAAACCCCTCCCTCTTTTAGGATTTGGTGTCTAAATATTTCTGTATTCATCATTTTCTAAATCTTGCACCCTACTCCTCAGAAGTGGAACTGGAGTGTTTTAGGGACACAGCTGGTCCAGCTACTTTTGTACTCTTCTTCTCACATCAGTCTGTATTGGTATTGGCCCGCCAATCTTCACAGCTTATCTATTTAATACATCAACTGTGTTCTCAAATTGCTTTGCTTTTCTGTGGGTGCCAGGCTTGTTACCCATTCTAGCTGTTATCCTGTATGATCCACAACTCTCACACAGGTCTTAGATCAGTTTATTTCCTTATCCCTGAGATGTGCTGCTTGTATTGACCCATAAGATCTGACTTTTATCCGATAAGAGGCACCTCAGCTGTCATGCCCCTGAGGTGAGCCAGCTGATAATTATGGAACAGAAAAGTAGCTGGGATTATTGAGGTTTGTATTAAATGCATATGCTGTATTTTGATGATCCATTTTACTCTCCTTTGTTTCCTTGTACTGCAAGGTCTGGAAATGGGGCATTCTTTCTCAGTTCACGTGAAATGTCTTTAAAAAAATTAATCTTTTAAGTATATACCCATTAAATAGTTTTGTGTTTCTCAGAGAAGCATGTGACCAGCCAAGTTCGTTGGTGCAGTCTGGGTAAGGGGATAAAAAGGCCAAGTACCCTCTTATCAGCAACAACTTTGCCTGTTTTATACTAGAAATAATAGCTTACAGTAAGAAGCTCTAGGCCCAGAATCAAAAAATCTGTCATATTCCAACAGTCAGTTCTGCTTCTGTGGTCTTCCAGAGGCACAGCATCTTTCTGAAGTAGAATAGTTTTCTGTAATTAATTGATGGAAGTTTGCATGATTTGAAATGAATTATCAGTTTTTAAAAGGAAGCCCTACAAGAGTGGCATTGCTTGGAAATACATTGTTAGCTCTATTAAAGCATTTCTTGTAAAGTTTGTAGTTTTTAAGCTTTGCATGGTAATAACGTTAAAGACTCTGTTTAAGATTAAACTATAAATATGGCACAAATCTACAGCACAAGAACTTTAATATGCAATAATTTGCTTAATTGAAAAATTCAGAGGAAACTGAAAACTGCTTTGTGTTGTCTAGAGATTTACAGTTTCTTCTCATCTGCTAATGATGCTTGCAGGCTTTAGCATCTGAGTTAGATACCGAAACCCATAAGAGGGAACCTGGGAAATGTCTGCTCACTTGCTCTCTTAACAAAAATAAGGTTTTTTTTGTCCCTCTCCCCCATTATAATCCAACACAATTGTATAGGAGGAGTCCTACGGGACAGTTCTTGAAATTCCAATATCTTTACTGTAATGTTACAATAACGATATGATTACAGTTTTGGTCATCTGGCCAAGAGGGTGGTCAGAGGACCGAAGTACCTCTCCTATGGGGTGCTTGAAGAGGAGAAGAACCTAAAGGGGCTACAGAAGAGCTGGAGAGAGACTACTTGTCAGGGGAGTGTGCTGATAGGACAAGGTGTAATGTCTTCAAGCTGAAAGAAGGGAGGTTTGGATTAGACATAAAGGAGAAGCTCTTTGCTCAGAGGGCAGTGAAGCACTGGCACTGCTGCCCAGAGCTGTGGGCAGCCTGAGCTGGGGGGCAGCCAGCCCATGGCAGGGTTGGGGCTGGGGGATCCCTTCCAACCCAAGTGTGCTGTGGTTCAATTAATACATCACCAGTCTTCTATATTTTCATGTTATTGTGCTATTTATTTAGAAAAAAAATGACAAAGGCAGCATTAATGTTTCAAAGCCACTGCAGTCGCGAAGCGGTACATTTGTTGTTGTACTGAGGTGTCGAGCAGCTTTGTCCTCCAGCTTCTGATTTTAGAATCCTTATGAGGCATGTTGAGTAAAATGCCTGCTGTGTATGTGTGTCACTGGAAGCCTGTGTTGTGTCATCAGCTCCTTAAAGAAGTCAGACTCCTGTGCTGGGTTCCCAGGTCTCTGTGCAGTCCCTGCCTGGACCAGGCCCAGGATGAAGGCCCATGATCCAGGCCGCTGCAGCGGCCTCACCTCAGGGCAGGGCTAGGCTGTCAGCACTGACCCTGAAGGGAAGTACCTTTAGGGAGTGACAAACTGCTGCAAGGTGGTGAGGATGAGGAAAAGAGAGCGTGAAACAGCCCCAGGAACACCAAAATTGGCAGAGAACAAGGTTGGAGGGCACTGAAGTGATGCTCCCAGGGCCTGAGCAGAGATTGCCCTTTGGCACACAAGGACAGCGCTGTGGTGCAGTGCCTTTGACAGATCATGATGGAGAGGTTAATTCTGAAGGGCTGCAGCCTTTGGGAGTGGCCCAGGGAGAAGTGTGAGAAGAAAGGGAGCAGAATGGTGCAGCTGCAGACTGACCACAGCCCCTATCCCTCCTGTCCTGCTCAGGGTAGAGAAGCTTTTTCAGTCAAGTAGGGACCTCATGTGATTTGCTTTTACAAAATTGTGCTTTACAGTCTCATTTCTTGTTTATCTGGCGTTGAAGTTACTGCTTCTGATGCTGTGGGGAAGAACTCTTTGAACATACAGTGACTTAACCTGCATGGCATTCTGGGCTTGAATTAATGATAACCTTGAACCATTAATGTAAGAGTGAGGGTATAACTTTATCATCTCAGTAGGTTTCTTTGAGAAGCCTTTATATGATGATTTTGGATCTTATTCTCATGATCATCTAATTGCCAGCTCATTACTGACAGTATATAGTGAATTTGCTTGTCTTCATCTTGTGTCAGAAAAAGTTGCAACTTTTTCAGTTTTGCATAAATACAGTATAAAAACAAGCTTCCTTATACCTACTGGCTTTATCAGGTTGGGTATGATATACTTTGCATCACATTTAATGAGAAAACCCAAATGCAATTTTAGTCATTTTATACTTACAGCTATATGCAATTATCTTCTCAGCATAAGTATTTCCAGCTTAGGAAATGTTCCTTTCTTTTAGTGTCTGTGTCTCAGCTCTTTCAGAAGGGGGCAAATCAATGTTGAGGTGTAGTTGAAAGATTGTGCGTCTCTTTATCTCAAAATTGATTAGGAACTCCAGATAATCCCATCTGTGCTCAACCTAATTCAGCAGTGCTGACATTTAATCAGGCTTGGAAAAATTAATACATTTCTGATCAAACCTGAATGTAGTGAAGTTTGTTTCCGGAAGTCATACAAGATGAGTGATCTCGTTGGGAAGCAAATTCAAGAAGATGGAAATTCTTTTTTCATCTCCTGTTACTTATTTTTGTAAGACACGTGAGAAACATTTTTTTTCTAATAATATGTTGTAATAGAAGACACTTTGTGAATGTTCCTCTGTCAGATCTAGTAGAGATAAACGAGCTTACATTCATTTAGAGAGCTTTTACAGAACACTCAATTACAACCAGAAATGCAGTCAGAGCAGTGCTGGCCTGTGAAGTCTCCATTTTAGTCCCCGTGTTTTCCCCATGTGAGATCCTTAAGTTTCAAGCTTTGCTTACGGGTAGGAATGAAGTTGAGTTGTTTAAAAAGCAAACAGTGAAAATTCAGCCGCAGTTGGTGATTAGTTTCCTCCCTTGGTTCTTCATTAGTTACACAGCAGCTATTTTATGCAGTGTGACTCTATAGAGGAGAGCCTGTTTGATGCACAGCTCTCATCTGTCAGATATGGGAGTAGCACAGACACCCTTCTTTATGCTATGGGTGCTTGTAGGTGGTCTTTGCTGTTACCTTCAGAGTCCCTTCTTTGGAGGGGTCTTACACTGTAGTGAATGCCTGCACAGGAGAAAATAAGCATTTCCTATTCTCCCTTTTTCCCACACCTGAAGAGTACCAGTTCTGCTGGAAATGATTGCAGGGTTGATGCTTAGAACATTTTTGCTAGTAATGGTGTTTGTATTTTCTTTTATTCTTTTTTTTTTTTTTTTTTTTACCTTGTATGGTAGTTTTCCTCTTTGAAAGTTGTTTTTAGGTAGATTTTATCCGTAATTGTTTCAGTCCCTTTCAGAGCGTGTACAAAGAATATTCATTTTCCCACTACCACTCACCATAGAAATCTGGGTGATTTTCAATAAGTAGAGTATTTAAAATATTAAAAGTGCTTTTCCAGTGTGGTCAGTCATCACCGTTAACGGCTCAGAGCATTACATTGACTGCTGACTGAGGGCAGACATTTCCCCGCTGAGTGGAATAAGTGATCCCTGTTGCACATAATGAATGGTTCTATCTGTGGCATTATGTTCCATCAGAAAGTAGATCCCTTAGCAAATTGAGCCCAAAATGTAGAAATAAGTTATTCAATTTAAATAGCATCAGCAACGCTGCTTTTTGATATAAGTATTTTAAAGCTTGTACAAACTGGATTAATATTCCTCTAGGGTAATTAAATGTAAATTTGGAAACTTATTAATCTCTCTCTTTCTGTTTCCTCTGTCTTGGTCTGTCTTCTCTCCCCCTATTGCTCTTCTCCTTCTGAACTTACAAATCTCTCTCCGTCTTTCTTCTCTCCCCACCCCTTTTCTTTTGCTTCCCTCTTTTCTTTTTTCCTCTTTCCACACTTACTGATTTCTTTTTTCTTTCCCTTTTTGTTTCTTCCTTCTCTCCTTCTCTTCCCCCCTCCCTCCCCAAAAATATGCCTTTACAGAAACATAAGGTAGATCTTTTCTACAAACTGCGCCATGTGATGAATGAACTCATTGACCTACGCAGACAGCTGCTGTCAGGTCACTTGACGCAGGATCAGGTGCGAGAGGTCAAGAGGCACCTCACAGTGAGGCTGGACTGGGGCAATGAGTAAGTACAGGTACCAGCTGGGTACTGTTTGTTTTAATTATTTTTACATAGCTTTAATTTAGAAAAAAAAAATAAGCAAAACTTTTCTTTCCAATAGTATTTCTAAACAGAACACTTGCTTATTTGGATATCATACACAACTTCTTACAGTGAGTTTGCTGCATAAATCTGCTGCTGCTACTAACATATGAGCCATTTGCATAGCATTTGTAGGTGCGCACTTCTAAGTGATTCAGGTCTATTTACTTTATTTGTGTCAGTATAGTGAGTATTATGCCTGGGAACGTGTGTTCATAGATACCAAACCCCATTTTTTCCCATTGAATAAGTATTTTAATGGTTGGCCTGATAACTACAGAGTCTCACTGGTAACAGTTTCACTGGAACTGAGACCGATCTGTAGATTTTTAATGTAATCCATGTATGTGGCTGCTGATGAAATTTCTTAGTGCTCTGGACTCATTGGTAAAATCCACTGTGACTCTGTGGATATTATTTTAAAAGCTAGCAAATACTGCAATTCAGATAGAAGGTGAGATGGTAACAAGGTACAGTTGCACAAAAACCAGCCCTTCAGAGCTGGCTTTCTTCTGAGATACAGTCTTTCAGACAGGTAAGTTTTGTTTGACATTCGTACGACCTTTTCAAGGTAAATACCACCCTCCTCAGGCATGTAGCAGCTGCTTTTCAGCTAGGGGTAGGATTAGTGCTAATTAAAATATGAGCAGTGGGGGGTGGACAGGGAGGAATGAATTAGCTGAAGTCGATAACTAAGGAAAAAAGGCAAATGTTTTTCACGAACATGTCTTTTTTTATGACTCCTTAGTCACATAGTCCCTCTGAAAGATACGCACTATGAGGACATTTTTGCCAGCCCCCACACTACATTTCACTTCTCTCCTAATGCAAAAAGGCTCTGAAGGACTTAACACAATAGGTGTCATCAAGTCATTGGGCTGCAGTTCAGACCTACAGATATTTTCCATTGTCATTTCTGCTGGATTAAATGGGAACTAAGAATCTGTGTCTGAATTTTGTCTGGACATTTTTTCCCTCAAAGTGTGTATGGATGAAATTAGCAACTGGAAGTAGCAAAAATGCTGTAAGAAGAAAATAACGAGGAGAGCAGGCAGCAGTGAAGAGAACGGGCTGCTGAACTATAGACTGTAGAAAGCTTTTATTTTAAATGCACTAAATGTAAAATCATGAAATACGAGATACATTAAAACTGTAAAGGCAAATCCAGTGCATGACAAATATGGAAAAACGTCATGTAAATCAGTAGGTAAAAACATGTCTATGATTAAATTCATTTCTCGTGTAAGAAGAAGAATGTAATATATAACAATAGATATTGTCTTCTCTAAAGAAAAAAGTAGATCATATCAGAGATGCATGCTGAAACAGAAGAGGGAATCAGTAAAGGAACAGTGTGACTGAAAAGACATTTAATTACATCCATATGCAATGAGATATTTAAGTATAAATGGAACTGTGGGAGGTCAGCAGGGTTTTCTTGTACCTCCCCTCTGAATTTTATCATGAAACTCATGACCAAGTGTCTTAATTTGTTAAAAAAAAAACATTGTTTTACGTATGCATGTTCACATAGTGCTGTTCAGAGAATGACAGGAGAGTTCTGTCATGTTTGAGATTTGCAAATAAATGAAAAATGCCATTACAAACATGTTAGTATTAACTGACAAATGCAGCAGTTTGAGCAGGTCTGTAATTGTTCCTAGTGCTGTGATTTAACAGAAGACGTTCCAAGACAAGTAGCTTTCAGAAATTTTGCATTAGCATGTAGCACGTTATTCAGCCTAAAGCTGCCTTTACCCCGACCTTGTTCATTAATGCATTGCATTAATTGGGAGGAAGTGACGCAAACATGAAATCCCCATTTGCAGTCACCATGAGTTAGGATTGGTCTGTTTGGTTTTTGAACAGGACGTGTTTCCATTTAAGTAACGTGGCAGCAGTTCTGACAGTCATCCCTTGTGGTGTTGTGGGAGTCGGCAGCAGTCAAGGAAGAAATGCACTCCCTGGATTAGTAGTTAGATGGATTTTTTTGTGAAGAACTAATTTGGGCTATGTTAATTTGGGCTGTTTTTGGAAGTACTGCAGTGAATTTCTGTATATTTCTGTATGCTTAATTTAAAATATTAAGGAAGTTTACTCAGTAGTTTGGTCTCTTAAAAATGAAGGAATATAATTCACTCAAAAATAGGTTGCTAACCTTCTGTATTATTGCTAATCATTCTTATAATGCGGTACTGATTTCTACTTACTGTAGTGATTTAATCTGCTGTTACTGATGCATTCATTCTCTCCACTACAAAACTATGATGCATCTTTTTTTATGCTCCTTCCTCTTCCAGTTATCCTCAGTTAGGTTCTTTTTATATGCATGCAGTGGCTGATATTACTACTATATAGCTTTTTCTTTATTTCCCAAATAATCAAAAGAGCACTTTCAGATCAGCATCATAGTGCTTCAGACGTAAGGTCTGAAGCATCCTTTTGTGTTCCTCTGCGCAGGTGATATCTCATATAGTACATTTGGCCTGCATGTCTTATTAGCTTTTGTACAGAATAGTAAAAAGACTGCTCATTTTTAAGTGTTTCACTCTGATATGATTTCTTCGGGCACTGATCAGTTGAAGTCTGAAATGCAATTAGGAAAGCCCAATGGCCTGCAAACAATAGGGAAAAAATGTTATTGCAGGAAACTTGTATGTAAAAATGTGTATAAGAATATATAAAAGCTGACCTCTACAATTCAATTCATCATCCTATTTTAAATCATGTTATAGAGATGATACCTGCAGTTAGGTGTCTGATTTTAATTTCTATTACAAGTAAAATAGAAACATTACTGTGATACATTCGGTTGTTTGTGTTCTGTTTATTTTAAGTTGAAGTGGGTAAGATCTTAACAAATGGGTAAGATCTTAACTTTTACTCCTGCATAGGATGATAAATGGGAATTGAACTTAATTCTAAGAAAAATCATTGTCATTTTACAGTCTTTTGCACCAAAAGCATAAAGGAATCTGCCTTGCAGACTTTGAAATGGGAATGCTCTGCTTCTGCTCCAGCATTAATTGCTGTAGTATGCAGCAATTCACCATGGTGAAAAGCCTTTAAGAAGGTTGCAGAAAGAATTTCAGCCACTTCTTTCTGAATATGCAATATTTATCTCTCCTCCTGCATGTCCTGGTAGTAGCGTGGTGATTGAGAAGGGATTCAGACTATAAGGAACTTTCCTGGATATCATCTTTGAGGAAAACCTGCATACCTCACTCTGTATTCTGATGCTTCCATGCTCAGATGTATTTGCTGCCATTTCCTCGAATAAATTTTTTGCTAACATTACTTACTTTCTACTACTCCTCATCTTCATTTTAAGAAATAGTTTCCTGTGGAACATTACATCGGTGTTTTACTAATTTCTTTACAGATTGGAGCCCTTGGAGTTTAATTTTTGTTATTTCCATCGGTTTATTTCAGATCTGTATGTGATGTCTGTAAACAGCTGTCAGAGTCATTTCTTTTCCCTTCGCCACCTTTGTTTTAAGTGTACTTTTGTTAGAGGAACATGAGTGATATTAAATGGGGCTTCAGCATAGAGAAGGAATACGATGAAAATGCATGGCTGCAAAGTTAGAGACAGGCTCAGGGTAAAACACCTGGTTTTGGAGCAGAAGGAGGAGATGTTCTCCCAGTCTCTTCTTCAAGACTCCGTGTGCCTCCTAAACACATCTTTTAGTCAAATGACAGTATTTCTGCAAGGTTCTTCAAGGAAGAATTGCTGTAACTTTGTTTATGAATTCAAAGTAGTCTAGCATTCATATTATATGAATTCATATATTTATGAACGTATTTTAATTTAAGATCAGTCTTTGAAATCAAATCAAACTTAAACCAAGTTGATTTTCTCAATAAGGCCAACCGAGTGAATTGTACGTCCATCCCTGTCAGTCTTACAAATGCTGACACTGGTCATCAGTTTGTCTTTGTGTTATTGGAGAGAAAAGCACAGAGATTCATTCCTCAGCCAAAGAAGGTAAAATTAAGCCTTAAATTCTGAGGGCTTCTCTGTGGAAGAGAGGGAATTTCTGAATGTCAGTAGAACTGGCCCCAGACATGTGGTACCAAGAGATAGCTGCCGGGCTGGGAATCTTTTGTAGGGGCACTGGGGAAATAGTTTTGAAAGTCAGTAGAGTCTGAGGGCACAATAAAAACCACAACAAAATGCTGTAAATGCAAGTGCTTGTAAAAGAAAGTGCTGCGGAGAGAAGAACTGTCAAAGAGACAAACCAGCACGTTACCTCATTTTTATGCGTGATATGTTTTGCTGAAATACTGCTTGGCAGCTGGTGCTCTTATATCCCCACAGTATTTTATAATACAGAGTGAAAGTGGGCCACTAGCTGTCATTGTCATTTCAAACGTGATGTTGTCATCTTTTGTTGGGGAAAAAAGAAAAAAAGATTAAATTCATAAACCTGGGCTTCAATGCACACAATATGAGTACTGAAGGGAAAGGAACCTATATCTGCTGGGAACAAATATTGCATGGGATTAATGTAATTTTAGAGAATGAGAATCTTCTGGGCTGGAGATCCATGGTGTTAAGGGATTTAACTTAAAATAGGGTATCAGGTAAGTTTCACAGGGATGCTACGCAGCTGTGTTGAACATTATCAAGTAGAAATTAAATTTGTCGTGTGAGTAATGACTTCAAACAGTTTGTCTTTAGTTCTCTAGAGAGTTGAAATTTTGACACCAGAACAGTATCAGGCTGTGATTTGGCAGTTTTATTCTGTAAACTTCTGATAGTTCTTTGTAATTACTTAAGACCTGTAAAGCAGGATTCTGTGATGTTGATCAGATCATTAGAAAATCATTTGTTATTATGGCTATATTGAGGAGAAGGCCCTTCATTCACACTGTGTGTGTTTGTACACATGTGTGATAGACTCTTCTGGGCATGGGTTACCTATGCAGATTTAGGAAGATTTCTGTAAATTAACATGATGAGCATTAACTTCCACTTGAAACACTTTGAAATTGACTCTATGCTTATTGCTGCTTTCACCTGCTGCTATTTCTTCTGTGATATTTTTTGACTTTGTGCTGTAAGTGGGCTCTGTTGGTAGCTGCAGTTGAGGATTACTTAATGCATTCTCAATCTTTTTTGTTCGGTAATTAAATACAGTAGTTTTCATCCTTACAGCAGCAATTCAGATACGGTCTAGGTTTAATGAAAGCTAAGTGTGTGGAAAGTGCATAACTTCCATTCTCACGTATTAGCCCCAGAGTATAGAAACTGGTTTTTGGCATGAATATTGTGTTGAAGAAGGAAAATGGTTCCTTTTTTCCCCCACTGAAAATGTAATTGTTTTGGCAATGAACTAAGAATGCAGAAATTCTCATTTGTCTGTACAGTATTCCATGATAATCCCAGTACTGCCAAGCAGTTGTTTGCCAGTAAGTGAGTATGGGCTGTGCTGTGCTCTTGAGAGGAGATGGATAGGCTTAGGATAACATTAAGTAAGTAACATTAAATAATCTGCCTGATTAAGCAGTGTTTAAATTAATTAATTAATTTTAAAAATAGGGAGTTGGGAAACTGAAGGGAAATTATTAAGAAGTACTGTGGCCTGCGAAGGCAGCTAGGCTTCTTACAAACCACTGCCTCTTATTTGCTGATGTTTTTAGTTAATTGCTTAGGAAGAGATGCTGGATTGCCTACAGGCTTCTGTTTAGTGCACCATACAAAACTATTCTGCGGTACCTGAGAGAGGTTTTTTCAAATAAAAATGCACATTTGCCATCAGGAAAAATGCTGTGCAGAATATAATAATAATATAAAACATGTGCGAGTGGAATATTGAAGTTACGTGAGATGAAAGCAGGGAATGGTTTGTTTATGTGTTTTTTGAATTTTACTCCTGATGTGCATAGTTGGAATAGCTTCATGCTGTGGTTGTGTGAGTGCCTTCTGCCTCAGAAGCTGAGTGACTGTAGAGCAAAAAATAATCTCTGCTGTAGCCATCATTTTTTGACTGGTAGCCATTTTTTAAATAGTTTGGTTTTGATCTGAGCTGAAATCCTGTTTTAGTTTAGGTTAAAATTCCTGTTACTGTTTTTGTAGTTACGGTTTATAAGGAAAAGTATTCTTATACAGTGATAAAGTTGGGAGTTCAGTTACATGAGCACCAGGAGCTCTGTTCAAAGCAGCTTCCCAAAGCAAATACCAGGGTTACTGATGGGAATGTTTTTCCATTACATAGTGAAGAACCCGACCTGAATACTGCAGCAGAAATGATTGCACTGAGCTTATTTGCCTACTGCATTACTGTGTAGGAGATGACCATACTGCACCAACGTACTGAAAATCTTCAACTAACGTTGTGAGTTGTTAGCTCTACTGAAGTCAGTGAACAAAACGCAACAAGCTCAGAGCAATTTTTTGGTTAGATATTTACATTTAAATTTATTTTAAAAGATTGTCTGATAATGATTAGCAATTGCAAAAAGATTCATATGCAATTGGGTAATTCCTTTCTCCTTGTCCTTGAGTAAGTGTATGTGGCTGATAATTGTAGACACAATGTGCTGTGCTTACCCTTGTTCTTCCTTTTCTCCTGCAGACACTTGGGCCTAGATTTAGTTCCTCGAAAGGACTTTGAAGTTGTGGATTCTGATCAGATCAGTGTGTCAGATCTTTATAAAATGGTAAGAAATCTGTGGGAGATTCCTCTGAGCTTTCATAGTGGGAGGGATGGAAGGGATAAATATCTTTCTTTATGGATTTTCTTGACTGAAATAATGTAGTAAGGTTTTTTGTTTTTCGATGGCATTTAACAGCTGCCTTTGTCAGCTACACTTGGATTCTGTCTGGTGGGAAATGCCAAGTTTGTTTGATTCTTTCAGGAGAGTCTGCAGATAGGGGTAAAAACTGAAGTGAAAAATCTGCTCGTAGGATGTGCACGGATAATAAGCATGCTTGCTCCCTTGGAAAAATTGTTAAGATCACAGACAGGAGGGAGAGAGACTGCTGAATAACTTACTTTAAGCAAAACTAATTCCTAAACACTAAAGCTATTTCTGTGGTGTGGCAGTGCCCCTCAGAAAACTTATGTGGTGTCCTTTAGTAGGAGTGCTCTTTTGGATTAATTATACGATATAACAGTGCATTTCATGTAAGGAAATTGAAATTCTTCTACATAAAAAAGGACAAAGTATGCTGATCCACAGTACTGATTTTTAAGTTTGTTCCTGGTTTGCCATAGACTTTGCTGCTATTCCTGGAGAGTTTTCCTTCACACAGTACAAAAATAACTTTTGCTACAAAACGAAATGGTTAATGACTCACATAGTGCAACCTAAGTTGCTAACTGGATTACTTTATTACTCTGTGCTTCCTTCCAGAGGTGTTGTGTTGGTTTTTTTAAAGCTGACTGCTTGTAGTACAGAAAATAGGTAATGTTTAATTGTCAGGGGAGTCTGATTACATGTCCCATCTTACACCTGAAAAGAATGTCCGCAGCACAGTGTTCAGCTCAGATCTGTGCTGCTATTCAGGACATGACCATTAGTCAGTTCACATTTCACCATGGCTTTAGTTTGTGGATTCAGGAAGACAGCGCTGTCTAATCACATCTACTCTGTGGTCGGAAGGTAATTTCAGGAACCAAAAAAGCAAATAATAGGTGTTCCGCTGAAGTTTACTTTTGTAGCAACTAAAGCTTTTTAAAGTTGCTTTTTATTGTGGTTTTTTTCCCTCTTATGGAGAGAATCCTCTGTATTCACGGCAGAATACTTAACAGACTATCAAATCAGCAGTGAGGTTTAACGCTGCAAAATAATCTTGTGGGAATAGTTGTGAGAGCCCAATTACTTTTGCATTTTCACAGAATTATAGAGCATTAAATCTACCACAGGAAACAGTCTCATGTTAGCAGGAAAATGGATAAAGTACCTCTAGGCTCATCTGTGGCAAGAAATTGAAGTATCTTACACAAAGTTGTTATTTCTCCTCGTGAAATTTTCATTTAAAAACTGTTGTGCATTTGATTTGTTTGGAAAAAGTGTTGCTGAATACAGTTGGTGGAATATCTTTTACTTTCATCTCTTTTGAAGCTATGAGGTTATCAGATCGTGCTGGTCCTGCTAGAGTGTGTTTCTTCAGAGTGAGATATTGGGAATGAAATAGAAGCATAGAGATGGGGGAGAATGAAGAGAACATGTGTTAATATTTCTGTACTTTTTTAAAAACTGTATTAAAGTAGTAATGGTGGGGTGAATATGTGTGGAACAGGCATGGCAGAATCATTAATTATACGGTTTATAAAGCTCTCTGAAACCTTTTCAATTCAGATTAGTATTTAAATCTCCATTTGGAGATTAAATGGGTTCAGTGAGACTCGCAGTCCATTTTCTGATTATAACATTTCCTTTTAGTATGAGGGGCTTTAAATACAGGATCATCCTCTGAGTTCCGTCGCACAGATGTAGCTCTGTATGGATGCTTTTGTGCAGGTGTTGGACGGCTGAAATTGTAGAATAGTTTTTACCTGGTTTTCAGGATCTCATTTCCTGACCTGAGCAAAAAGTTTTAAAATATATATATATGAAATTCACCCTTCTTTCTAGAAGTCAGTATTGCTCCCTTTTCATTTTATTTTATCTTTTTATTAACAAATGCAGCTTCTCTAGCATACTGATAAATGAGTATTAGGTGAGGTATTCATTCAGTTAATAGGAAATGCAGATCATGCAGTACAGCGTGATGGACTTCTCAAGAGGTACTATTACAGCCATGGACGTTCTGTCTAACTTGTGACAGCCATTTACGTTCAACCTTTAGGTAAATACAACCTGTAAATTTGATTAGTTAGTCTAATAAAGGACTTAGTTGGGAAAAGCTTTTAGGCAATCTAATGGTCTTGTGAGTTATGATGTTTGGCAACAATCTGAGCAACAACAAAATACTCCTTTAATGCAACACAAATGTAGTGCCAGTACCTTCTCACATTCAGAATGGTTTCAGTTTTACTATTCTGTTTCTCCACAGCATTTGTCAAGTAGACACAGTGTCCAGCAGAGCACATCACAGGTAAACATCTCCAAAACCATTTTGCTGTTTCTGTCTTTGATAATGTATCTGCATATATATGTTTGATGGAGATCATTGGGTACCCAAGTTCCTCAAAAGAGCCTTGAAAATAATTTACATTCTTCAGCAGGTCCTTCAATATCTGCTTAGGCCTCTTTTCCTCAGCTCTCTGTTTTTCTTAAAAGAACAAGTTCTCTACTGAGGTCAAAAGCCTCGGTCTGCCCACATGAGTTTTCTTTCTACCTGCTAACACATAACTTGGGAGGTTTTTATTTTACATACCCGTTCTGTATTAATGTAATCCTTTCTTGGTCATGAAATCTGGAGCTAAATTTTCCTGGAGAGCTGTGCTTGCACAGGTGCAAATCTTTAAAGGATGAGGATTTAGTGGGATTTAACTCAGAATCCAGAACAGAAATTGTTTTAAGCTGCGTTTTGAAAGCTACTACAAATCTGAGTTGAAACTCTGAAAATATTAAGACTGACTTTATTAGTGTCTGCATATTCAGAGGAGACTAGCCTAGTGAGCTTAGGTCTGACACGCACCATGTTTGTTAACACCAGGCTACAACAGAGATAAAGTGCTATGAAAATAAAATTTGTTTGCAACTATGCTCTTCTTTTTCTTCACTACAGTTTTCACTGTTGTAAATAGGCCTTGGTATTCTAAGTCTAAAATAAAAACGTTTCTGCTGTTTGACTTCATAGATTGCTCGTGTTACCAAACAACATTTGGACTTCTTTCTTATATCTGAAGGGCAGTTAGCTTCTAAAGCCTGATTCTATATGATCTCCATAAATGAATTGCAGGTGCTAAAAACAAAAAAAAAAAACAATATAAATGTTACTCTTAAATACTTGAGTAGAAGTTCATCCAATGTAAAAAATAGGATAATAACTTTGAGATCTGTCTTTAAGGTGGGAGATATTTGAGCTTAAGCTTAATTTGATGGAGAAAAGAAAGCGAAGTTTCAGTTGAAATTATCAAGTCAGTCATATGTCCTTTATTTGTGACATGGCTTCCATTGTTTAATCAGGTGGATACAATTCGTCAGCGTCACGGAGATGCTTGCCGTATGCCAGTGCCTCATCACTTCTTCCTCAGTCTAAAGAGCTTCACCTACAATACAATTGGAGAAGACACTGATGTATTTTTTTCTTTATATGATGTTCGAGAAGGCAAGCAGATCAGGTAGGACTTAATACATGACTAAAATGTTCCCCAAAAAAGATGTGAGGAAAGTATGTGTGTTACTGGAGGAAAGCATATGAGCTGCCATTGTGACACAACTGGAAGAACACTGATAAATTATGAATTGATAGTCCTACAAGGCATGCACGAACTCGGTAATGCTAAACATTACTTAGGAAATTTGGTTCTTGTAAATAACCAAAGCATTACAGGCACAGAACAGTTGAATTGTGTTTAGGCTTCTCACCTGGTCTCCGTGCATTACTGAAGGTCCTGATGTTTTAGTAGCTGTTTTTGTACGGCTGTTAAGACTTATCAATAATTGCAGTGTCATACTGTATGACTCCAATAGAGAACTGTTGTATGTTTTGGTGCTGAACTGGGGCTCTCAAGCTTTCATCCACTCTTTGCTTTACAGACATGTTATGATAGAGCTTATTTTCATCACTCCTTTACTAGCAATATCAACTGGCATATTTCTCTTCATTCTTGTATCTAGGCTGGGTAACTGCTGCTCAGCACGTTGAGGTAACTGATAATGATGTCAGCAAATAGGAAATGTTGTGCATTTTTCCCTCTCAAGTGTGTGTTTTGAAAATATCAGATTGTGTAGAAGAGTATTACAATATATGCTGTGTGCTTGGAAATGAAGGATAGCGTGGTCAGATCTGAAGTACAGCAACTCCGGGTTATTTTGAGCTTTGATTGAAGCACGTCCTGACAGTTGACACTAACCACTTCTGAGACTGTGATGGAAACTGTCCTACATATTTTAGCAAATATTTCCCTCTGAACTGAGGGAAGAGTTTCCCAAACAGTCTTTCCTTTCTTTGGAAGAACACTGTGCTGTCCAGGGGGAGCTCAGAGTAGGATGGTAAACGCTTGGTGGCTTTTCAAACTAAATCCCACTCAAAAAAAAAAAGTATGTTAGAAAGCTATAATGACTTGATACATCTTAGGAATATGTCTGAACCGTTTGATTTGGCAACTTAAGAATTATTTTACAGAATGTGGCAATAACGACTACTGTTACAGTACATCACGTTTCCCATCAGCACCTGAGAAATTCTTTTACTGATGCTGAGCACGTGTCTATCATTTCTCTGAGAGAATTAACAGAAAATACCTGGAATGGAGGAAAGAAAAAGAAATGGCAAATGAAATAAGTCAGAAATATTTAATACCACAAAGCAGTAACATGATTTAGCTGAGGAAAGCTGCAGGAAAGAGGAACTGACAAACTGCTGCTGTGACTGGGGAAGGCCTCAGAAAAAGCATTTTCTACTCTCTCTAGAGTCATTGTCTTGGGCTGGAGTGGGAAGGCCTTCAGAAGGCTTCTTGCCACTGACTGAAAAGAAACAAAAGTAAGAGTAAAGATGTGTCTCTGAGTGAGTTTTAAATATAAATAATAATGCTCAGATGTGCAAATAGTTACTGTGCAGCACTTCGTATTATGTATCTGCTGTGGTGAAAGCAACAACATTTTTATTTTGTTTTACATCTCATAAGAGGGGTAGGAAGAAGTTCTAATGAGATTAAGCTGTGTTTTGGAAAAGAAACTTGAAAACAGAAAACAAACACTGCTTTAAATTTAGAGTGATGTGTTTAGGTCCGCTTTAGAAGATGAAGACTCTTTTCTCTGTACTTCAGGAAATAGTGCATTTAGGTGAAAACTAAGCAGAGCATCTGCGTGCTGCTTCAAAATGAAAAAAACATTCCTGAAGTGGTAATCAAAATGGTTTCATATCTAAACACATTAACGGAACAGAAAGTAAAACAATGCACTGTTTTTTATTACTAGCTGAACTTTCTGACCTTTGTGCTGTGGGTAATCCCTGGTAGCAAGGAGGTGATGGGTTTGTGGTTCTGCTGAAACTGAGCTGAGCAAGGCCATCCAGTAAGCAAACGTTCACCTGTTGCCGCATCAGTGACATACACACCCACAGCAGTAGCCATCGTTCTGGTCATGAACTGACATGAGCCTGACTGCTGGGAAGAATAGGTGGCTCTCTGTAGTCTCCCGCACACGTCCTGGGGGCCGCTGCAGTTGGCATTTCCCAGCTGCTGCAGGGCTGGCGGGACACGGAGCAGGGAACTGAAAGGAAGGAGAGGGCAAGTGTTCTGGGAACAAGAGCAAGAGGAAAGGTCTAGCATGTGGTGCGCTGCCACTGATTTCTGTCCTCGTTGCCGAGTGTTTGAGGACCCAGGAACTTTCTCACGTGAATCCACGTACAGCCAGATCTGTACCCTTTGGATCTCAAGGGAGCGAACGAGGTGGGAAATTTCCCCCACGCTGGGAATGTAGGTCTCTTTCTAGTTGCCTGCCGAGATTCCTTGTGTTAAGGCTGCAGAGGGGAGCTTTTCCAGTTGCTTCCTTGGGATGTTGAGGGATTGCTGCAGTTGCAAAGCCAAGGCAAGCAAAGCAGAGACTACTTGTGCATTTCTCGTGCTAGTTTCTGCAATGGAGATGAGAGGAGTAGGTTTGCTTTGCCTTGATTTTCCCCGGTGTTGTTCTGGGCCTGTCCAGATCCAAGCGCTGCAGTAGTTGCAGGCCTTTGCTCCGTCCAGGTGCTGCTGCGGGGCTGTGAGGTAGCAT